>JAQZBX010029131.1:0-27456 GCA_029593785.1 Cabassous unicinctus
TTTTAAAAATATTAAAAAGTATATTAAAAAAAAAAAAAAAAGAAAGTAACTGGTTAGCTCTCTATCTATCTGACCCAATGAGAAAGTTTAGCTCAGTAGAGGAGTCTCAGCCTAAAATATACGAGTTCCTGGTTTGATTCTTGATTCTCCTTAGTGTAGTGATCCACTGAATTATCAAACACACAGTAGATACTTTAGGACAGGGAACATATAGACAATATATTTATATTAGCTTCTCTTGGGTTTCTTATTTTTCTTTAAAAAAGTACTAATTTTAAAATTTTAACTTAGTTTATTAGCTAAAACCTGATTCAAAACCTGCAGAAGGCAAATGCAGGGTAATTGACTGATGAACACAAGCAACACAAGAAGCTCCTCAGGGGCCTAAAAAGGAAGGCTGTTTTTCCCAAATTTTTGTTTGATTGCTTGCTTGAGTGTGGTTATTTGCTCTTTTTTCCCTCGATCTTCCCCAGCCCAGTTTTTTTTCTTCGTTTTTTAAATTATGTGCTGCTGCCTTGTTTCTTGTTTGCTGTGTCTCCTCCTTCCTTTGCTTCCGCCTTTTATTGTATACCAAATTTGTCTACCTATGCTAATTCTTTTCCTTCCTTCATCTTCCTATATTCTGTTTTCTGTTTTTGTATTTGCTCCATCTCTCTTTGTTTAGGCTTCAATTTTAATTGTTTTTATTTCTATCTACTCTATTCTCTGTTTTCTTTCTTTCTTAACTTTTTTCCTTTTTCTTTTTTCTCTTACTCTCTCTTTTATCATTCTGGCCTATTAATTCTTTCCAGATATTTTTCTCTACTCACTTTTTCATTTCATTGTTTGTACACAATTTTTTTATTCTTAGTCCCCTGAACTTCTTACATGAAATAATTATTCACTACCCTAGGTCTTATATGATTCCTCTTACACCTTTTAATATTATTATTACTATTTTCCTTTTTCTTTTCTTAACTATTACCCTTTCTCTGGCCCTAATCTTTTACTTTCAAGGGAACATAGACAAAAGCATGGAAGTAGAATAAGAAGAATAAAGTGTCAAAGTGAAAACTTACCACACACACAAAACCAGCAACTAAATAAAACCCTAGGGAAGAGAGAGAAACTAATCAAATGAATGAAACCATCAAGACAAAAAGGTGCCTAAACACCAACAAAAACTTATAAACTATAATAAGAAACAGGAAGACATTGTCAAGTCCAATGAACAAACTAAAACAAGTAGATGTGGAACATGGAAGTACTAATCAGAGCTGTCTAACAAACATCATGAAACAGCTAAATGAAGTGAAGGAAGAGATTAAGGATATTATGAAGACACTGGGAGAACATACTGAAGAAATTATACACATACATAAAAAGATAACGGATATGATGCTAATGAAAGGCACAATCCAAGAAAATAAAAATACAATGGAATCACATCACAGCAGATTTGAACAGGCAGAAGAAAGAATTAGTGATGTGGAAGACAGTACATCTGAAATCAAACAGATAGTAGAACAGATAGATGAAATGATAGGAAAAATTCAGCAGGGAAATACAGATGTGAAAAGCAACACAAAACATGCAAACATACGCATTATAGGCATCCCAGAGGGAGAAGATAAGGAAAAGAGGACAGAAGGGGTGTAAGATGAAATAATAGCTGAAAAATTACCAACCTTATTGAGGTAGATGGATGTACATGTCCAGGAAGCACAGCAAACCCCCAAAAGTATAAAACCCAACAATAGTATTCCAAGGCATATACTTGTTAAATTATACAATGCTCAAGATAGAATACTGAAAGCAGCAATAGGAAAGAGGACCATTATAACAAGGAAGTTGAAGAAGAATAAGTGCTGACCTTTCATCTGAAACCATGGAGGAAAGAAGGCAGTGGTATGAAATTGTTAAGGTGCTAAAAGAAAAAAAAATTCCAGCCAAGAATTCTCTTTGCAGCAAAGATGGGATTAAAAAATGATGGAGAATTCAAAATATTCACAGATAAACAGAAATTAAGAGAGTATGCCAATAAGAAACCTGCCCTTCAAGAAATACTAAAGGGAGTGCTGCAGGTTGAAAGGGAAAAAACAGGAGACAGAGCATTGGAAAGTGTAAGAAATATAAAACAAAATAAAAAAGAGAAATAAAAAACAAGATATGACCCACATAAAACCAAAGAAAATATGGCTAATGTAATTAATTCATTGACAATAATAACATTGAATGTTAATGGATTAAACTCACCAGTCAAGAGACAGAGATTGACAGAATAGATAAGGAAATATGATCCATTGATATGCTGTCTATAAGAAACCCACCTTAGACCGAGGGGTTCAAGGAGGTTGAAAATGAATGGCTGGAAAACACATTTACAAGCAAACAACTACAAAAAATGTGTGGAATTAGCTATGCTAATATCAGGCAAAATAGACTTTAAATGCAAAACTGTTGTAAGAGACAAAGAGGGGCACTATATATTAGTAAGGGGGATAATCTTTCAAGAAGAAAGAACAATCATAAACTTTTATGCACCTAACTGGAGTGCCTGAAAATACATGAGGCAAACACTGGAAGACTTAGTGAAGAAATAGATGCCTTTACAATTATAGTAGGGGCTTTAATACACCACTGTCACCATTAGACAGAACACCTCAACAGAGAATCAATAAAGAAACAAAGACTTTGAATAATATATTAGAGGATCTGGATCTAATAAACATATACAGAATACTATACCCAAATACAGTGGAATATACTTTCTTCTTGAGTGCACATGAATCATTCTCCAAGATATAGCACCTGCTAAGCCACAGAACAACTCTCAATGAATTCAGAAAGTTTGGAATTACACAAAATAATTTCTATGACCAAAACGAAAGAAGCTGGAAATCAGTAAGGGCCAGAGAACCAGATTATGCACAAAGATATGGAAATTAAACAACACACTCTTAACAAACAGTGGGTCAAGGAGTAAACTACCTTGAAACAAATAAAAATGACAACAAAAATTATCAAAACCTATAGGATGCAGCAAAAGCTGTACTGAGGGAAATTCATAGCCATAAACATATATATCAAAAAGAAGAAATAGCTAAAATTGAAGACCTAACTGCACACCCAGAGGAATTATAAAAAGAACAACAAGTAACCCTGAAGGAAGTAGAAAGAAGGAAATAACAAAGATTAGAGTAAAACTAAGTGAAATAGAAAATAAATGAGCACTTGAAAAAAAATACTAAAGCTGGTTCTTCGTTAGACTTTGTTAGTCTATTTTTGTTAGCTTGACTAACAGAAATAAAGAGAAGAGCTGCAAATACACAAAATAAGAAATGAGGAAGGGGATATCATGACCGATTCCACAAAAATAAAGAGTATCATAAGCAGATACTTTGAAAAATTATATGCCAACCAGCAGGATAGTTTAGAGGAAATGGACAAATTCCTATGAACAACAGGCATAGCAGAAATACTAAAGGGCATAATAGCCTATGCCTGCTGAAAGAAGAAGTTGATTAACTCAATAGATCATTCACTAGAAATGACATTGAATTTGTCATCAAAAACCTCCCAACTAAGAAGGGCCGAGAACCAAACAGCTTCAAATGTGAATTCTACCAAACATTCCTGAAATATCTAATGCCAGTCCTGCTTAAACTCTTCCAAAAATTTTAAGTAGAAGGAACATTGCCTAACTCATTCTATTATGCTATCATTACCCTAATACCAAAGCCAAACAAAGACCCCACAAGAAAGGAAAATTATAGACCAACGTCTTAATGAACCTAGATAATAATATCCTCAACAAATACTTGCTAATCATATTTAACAAGACACCAATCAAATTATACACCATGACCAAGTGGGTTTCATCACTGGTATGCAAGGATGGATCAACAGAAGAAAGTCAATCAATGTTATACACCACATGAACAGATCAAAAGAAAAAAAACCACATGGTCATCTGTATAGATGCAGAAAAACCATTCTACAAAACGCATCACCCTATCCAGATGAAAACACTGCAAAGGATGGGAATAGAAGGAAACTTCATCAACATGATAAAAGGTATATATGAAAAACCCACACCTAACATAATATACAATGGTGAAATTCTAAATGCTTTCTCTCTAAGGTTGGGAACAAAAGAATCTAAAATGGAAAGGAAGAAGTCAAAATTTCACTATTTGCAGACAACATGATCCTATCCAAAGAAAGCCCTGAGAAATCTACAACCAACGTTCTAGAACTTATAAATAAGTTCTATAAAGTCAAAAGTAAGAAGATCAATGCACAAAAATGAATAGTCTTCCTGTACACTAATCATGAGAAACCTGAGAAAGATATCAAGGGAAACAAAACATTTACAATAGGAACAAAAATGATCAAATACCTCAGAATAATTTTAACTAAAGGTGTTAATGACTAATACACAGAACCGTACACAACACTGTTAAAGGAACTCAAAGAAGTCTAAATAAAGGGAAGAATATCCCTGTTTATAAATGGGAAGACTAAACATCATTGTCTATCCTATCCAAACTGATCTACAGATTTAATGCCATACCAATAAAAATCAACACAGCATTTTTTACAGAATTGGGAAAACTATGAAGTTTATTGGGAAGAGCAAGAGACCCTGAATAGCCAAAGACAATTGGAAAAGAAAAATGAAATTGGGCGAATCATATTAGCTAACTTTAAAACAACTTACAAAGCTAAAGTAGTCAAAACAGCATGGTATTGGCACAAGGATAGACATACTGACCAATGGAACAAAATTGAGAGTTCTGGCATATATCCATGCATATACAGTCATCTGATATTCAACAAGACCGCCAAGCCCATTCAACTGGGAGTGAATGGCCTCCTCAAAAAAATGGTGCTTGGAAAACTGGATATCCATATTCAAAAGAATGAGAGAGGAATACCATCTCACACCTTATACAAAAATCAACTCAATATGGAACAAAGATCTAAATATGAGTCAAGAACATAAAGACCCTGGAAAATAATGTAGGCAAGCATCGACAGGATGTTACAATAGGAAATGGTTTCATGAAATTCACAGAGAAAGCATGAGCAGTGAAAGAAAAAATAGATAAATGGTACCTCCTCATAATTAAAAACTTTTCACCTCAAAGGAGTTTATCAAGAAAGTGAAAAGACAGCCTAGACAATGGGAGAAAAATATTTCATAGCTATATATCTGATAGGAATCTAATATCCAGCATATATAAAGAAATCCTATGTCTTGAAAATAAAAAGACAAACCACCCATTTAAAAAATGAGCTAGTGATTTGAACAGACACTTCTCCAAAGAATACATATAAATGGCTAGAAAGCACATGAAAAGATGCTCAACATAACTAGCTATTAGGGAATTGCAAATCAAAACTACAATGAGATATCATCTTATACCCATTAGACTGGAGGCCTTTAAAAAAACAGAGAATTATAAGTGTTGGGGAGGATGTGGAGAAATGGGAACACTCACTCACTGCTGGAGGGAATGTTGAATGGTGCAGCCATTGTGGAGAAAAATTTGACAATTCCTCAAAAAACTAACCATAGATTTGCCATATGATCCTGCAAATCCATTACTGTGTATAAACCCAGAATTGAAAGCAAGGACATGAACAAATATATGCACACCAATGTTAATTGTGGCATTATTCACTATTGTCAAAAGTTGGGATCAATCCAAATGCTCATCAGCAGATAAATGGAAAAACAAAATGTGGTATATACATGCAATGGAATATTACTCTGCTGTAAGAAGGAATACAGTAATAACACATGGGATAAAATGGATGAATCTTGAGGACCTTATATTGAGTGAAGCATACCAGGTACTGAAGGACAAATATTTCATGACCTAACTGATATGAATTAAGCAAATTGAGCAGAGTCACAGAGGCTAGAAGATAAGTTTACAGGAAATAGAAAGGGAGAAGAAGGATGTGAGCCAACACCCATAAGAGTGAAATCGATAATAATTTGGAATTGTGTAGCTCTGCAGTAGAGTGATATGAAAGATATGCAGTGAGAATTTTGGCTTGGGTCGGGCAAGTTTGACATGGGATAGGGTTGGGAAGTTTTGTTGCATAGTCCTTGGAGCTAGGGGGAAGGGTGGGGGAGTGTGTAGGTGAACATTGGGGATTGGTGGTGTGTGGTTGAAACTACAATATTGGGAAAGCTCTTTTGACAATATGACAAGGAAGGGTTACTGGTTTAAGGTGTTGAGTGGGGGCATTTGGAACAGGGTGCACCTGGGGGAGTCATCTAGAGAATGTTCTTGCAGTTGGGCAGTTTGATGTAATTATGAATTCCAAAAATATAATTGGATCATGCTTGTAAACTGATCTGTTAATGTGGGCATGATTAAATTATGATTAGGGCGTTGACTGGGCCACGTCAGTACGGCATAGAACCCCACCCCTTGGCAGGTGGGAAATCAAATGTAAAAGGCATGGCAAGAACAGAGTTGAAGCAGTTTTTTGAGAAGCAGTTTTGATGTTGGAAAGAAGGCCCCAGGAGAAGAGAAATGAGCCACTCGCCTGATTGTCTACAGCTGATCTTGTGGAGGAGCTAAGCCCAGAGAGAAATGCAGACCCGGGAAGAGAGGAACCCAAGAAGCCTGAACCCTGGCAAATGCTGGCAACTGTCTTGCTCTAACACGTGGCAATGGACTTTGGTGAGAAGAAACTTAACACTTTATGGCCTGGTATCTCTGGATTTCTACCCCAAATAAATACCCTTTGCAGAGACCAACCCATTTTTGGTATTCCACATTAGCACCCCCTTTGGCAGACTAATACAAATGTCAAGTGATCATATTGTTATAGTGTGTTGTGTCAGTTGGTGGAGACCCACATAAGGAGTGGCAAGGAGACTGGACTCCCATCCTGGGGAGGCCTGATATGTTCTCAAACAGAGGGGTGGGTGTCTCTCAAGGGCATGGGCATTTCCTTATGGGGGGAACAGACAAGTGTGTCAAGCCCACAGTATTGTTGCAAGTAACTATGAATCTTATCCTTCAAGGAGTGAAGCCTTGTGGTCCCCATGGGCTCTGAGGGGAAAGGGAGAGAGGAATAGAATAGATGGAAGATGGGGGTATTTAGGGGACAATGGAAGTGTTCTGCATAATCTTGCAATGATGGATACAAATCATGTTAAATTTCAGCAAAAATTTATAAAAGTGTATGGTCTACAATGTAAACCATAATGTAAACCATTGACCATGGTTAGTAGCTGTGTTTCAATATTTGTACATCAGTTGTAATAAATGTACCATTCACATATAAAAAGGTTATTAACATAGGAAGGGAGAAAAGGGGGAGGATATTGGGTATATGGCATTCTCCTATATCCTGTATGTGAATTTACCATGACCTAAAACTTCTTTGAAGACAAAATGAAAAAAAGTAAGATACTGCAGAAGAAATGGAAAAAAATGTCACTGTACATACAGGACAATAAATGTTACAGAATTGAAAGGCAAAACATCAAAAAATGATTTATATTTTTCATTAATTTTAATACCACATTTTAAAATTTATTTTAATTTTTCTAAATTATTATGTATTTTAGTTCTTATGTTTAAACCTATCATCATTATTTCATTTTCCTATTACTTGTATTTGGTGATATTCTTGGCTTCATTTTTGAAGAAGTTTTGGACCACAAAAGTGTTACAACTGTGGCAGGAAAGGATCATTGGTTTGGGGTGTCAGTGATGGGGGATACATGAGGGGAAGTTCACCCGGGCATACATATAAAGTATATAAATGTGTTCAAGTGTTCATGAGGCATTGTAACAGTGAGTAGAGATTCACACAATAACCAAAAGAATATTGAATTCTCATCTTGGGGGGCTCTGCCACATTCTCTAATGGAACAGCAACAATCCCCCAAGTACAGGGGCAATGACTAGTGAAGAAGAAAGGCCCATTAATGGGCCCTTGATATTGATGAATATGCTTATGAGTCTTTGCTCTTGAAATTGCAATTTAGCCTAGTGTTTTAGGGTGCCCAAGAGTTACCTCTTGAGAGCCTCCATGTTGCTCAAATGTGGCCTCTCTAAGCCAAACTCAGCATATAAATGCATTACTTTCCCTCAGCGTGGGACGTGACTCCCAGGGATGAGCCTCCCTGGCACTGAGGGATTACTACCAAGCACCAAATGGCAATACAACTGGAAAAAGACCTTGAATAAAAGGGGGAAAAGGTAAAGAAAAATGAGTTCATATGGCTAAAAACTTCAAAGTGAGTCAGAAGGCCATCCCAGAGGTAATGCTTATGCACATATCAACAGGTCTCATAGACTACTAAAGTAGATACTACCCCAAATACTGGGGCTCCTGAGGGATCTGGAGACACCCAGGTCCTACAGTCATAGCAGATAGCTCTGGAGTTTGGTGCCTTGCCAATGGGCCCTACTTTGGAGTTTGTGTTCCCAAGTGTGACAGAGCTTGACTCAGTTGTGACTTCACTAGACATGCTTCTTCTGTTCCTTCTATTTGAACCTGTATTTGGTGCTAGAGTTGGTAGGTGTTTGTCCAAGAGACTTGAATCTTTTGTCTGTCCATGTGCCAGCTGGGCCCTGAGTCTCACCATGTTGCAACACCTACTCTCCAGTTCATTGGACTCACCCAGGACAACTAATGGGGAGGTGAGGATAGACAGCCACTATACCATGAAGCCTAGAGAGTCTGCAGCTGTAGGTAGGAGATTCCCATCTGTCTTAGTCAGCCAAAGGGGTCTGATGCAAAATACCAGAAATTGGTTGGTCTTTATAAAGGTTATTTATTTGGGGTAGAATTCCACAGTTACCAGGCCATAATGCATAACTTTCTTCCCTCACCAAAGTCCATTGCCACATGTTAGAGCAAGACAGCTGCTGGGATTTGCCAGGGTTCAGGCTTCTTGGGTTCCTCTCTTCCCAGGGCTGCATTTCTCTCTGGGCTTAGCTTCTCTGTTTCCTCCACAAGGACAGCTGTAGACTATGAGGCTCTCTAGGCTTTGCTTCTCTCCACAAGGCCAGCTGTGAACTCTCAGGTGAATGGCTCGCCCCAACCCAGGGCCTTCTCTTCTTCCTCACCAGAACACCAACATCAAAGCTGCTCAAATACTGTCCTTTGCCATGTCTTTTATCTTTGAGTCCCCCACCCACAAGGGGTGGGGGTCAATGCCCTATTGACCTGGTCCAGTGAATGCCCTAATCATGACTTAATCGTGCCCAGATTGACAGACAAGTTTTCAAGCATGATCCAATATCTAATTTTGGAATTCATATTACATCAAACTGCCAAACTGCAACATCATCAGCCTTATAGGACCAAAGACCCCTCTCAATTAGCAGTGGAGTGGGCCTCACCATCCCAGAATTCTTAGGATTGTTGAATAAAATATAGACGAGTGAACTTACTAGTATTCTGCTGTAGACTTGTTGTGATTCTATCAATGAACAAAATTATATCATTGATTTAGAGACAGTAACTTCTACAGGTGCTGAAGGCAGTAAGAGTGAAAAGTAAGTGTAATATGAGGGCACTTTTTGGACATGGAATAGCCAAATACAATTAATAAGCAAATGAAATAATGACATTTTTAAAAATAAGAAATAAAATACAAAAATTTAAGAAGAACACAAATTAAAAAATAAAAATTTTGGATATTAAAAATAATGAAAAATGTTAAAAACTTTTTTGACATTTTGCTTTCCATCACTGTAATATCTGTTGTCCAATAAATACAGTGACATTTTCTACTGATTAGTGCTCCACTGTTTTATATGAAGCTTTTCTCTGTAGCAAACAGCTACTTCAAGTCTCCACTACATAGAGAAAAAGAAGATGAATTCATTCAGCAAAATTACCCCTGTTAGA
This sequence comes from Cabassous unicinctus, assembly GCA_029593785.1. Classification (NCBI taxonomy): domain Eukaryota; kingdom Metazoa; phylum Chordata; class Mammalia; order Cingulata; family Chlamyphoridae; genus Cabassous; species Cabassous unicinctus. The sequence continues at coordinate 9,880 of JAQZBX010029131.1, forward strand.
TCTCAAGATAATTCAAAATATAGTTTATTTAGTACATAAATATCAAAGAAATATTTTTAAATTCCTTAGTAAATATGTTACTAAATTGTCTTTTAAAACATACTGCTAAAGTAGAGTTCTTTCCACATTCCTATTTTAACCTAATGGACTGATAGCTGCTAAGCTAGAGGCATCATAGCAGCCCTTCTATAGTGTAATCTCTCCCCTCCTTTTTGAGGTCCTGCTTGACAAGTAGGGCTTTTATACCCACTTACCTAGGAAACATAAATCAAGCTGCGTTGTCCAGAAACAAGCTTTGGATGCAGCAGAAATTTACATGTGTTTCAGACACCTATTTGTGAGTATGCACATTTTTAGGACCCACAAATTTCTATTCACTTATTTGGCCAAAACTCTAATATTATTTTAAAAATATACACTTTGTCTTTTCTATTTATTATTTGGTTTTAACAAGTAACTTTGGTATGTAAATTTTCACACCTTGTAAACATCTTTAAAAACATCTAAATTTTCTTTTAGCTTATGGAGTCCAGAATGTAACAAAGTATTTTCTTGCCTTTTTAGTTTCAGAGATGACATTACCAATATGAGGTTTCAACAAAATGAAAGTAAAATAATCCTGCCAACAAATGTACATTAGTAAAAAAAAATGAACTCCTCACTTATATAGAGTTGTCGTACTGGAATTTTTTCTGTAATTTACATCATGCTCCCTTTTCCCCTTTGGGAAAGCAACAGAAATCTAGAGGGAATATGATTTTCTTCTTAATAAAACACATTTACTTGCTATAAATTTGCATTTTTCATGATAGACAAAGTTTAACACTTTTTAACATATTGCACCCTTTGATATTGTTAACACTATTTGCCATGCAGATGAAAAATGATGTTGTTACAGCCATTTAGATCCAAATGAATGGGATTGTGAAGTTATTTTAACCTATAATCCCCAACTTGAATTTCCAGCAGTGCATGGATTACCTATGACCTTGTAAATAATTACGAATTATTACTTTATTTGATATCACACACAAATATATCTTTTAAGACCTTAGGAGTTCATACCAATTCTTCTAACTCCAATTAAATATCAATAAACACCTCAAGTACACTTCCTTTATCCACTTTCTATTTTTATAATTGTTATTTACAATAGTGAAAATTCTGGTTCCCAAAGATTTCACTGTATTTAATCATTTTCCACAGCCTACAGTAAATACTCGCTTATTTTGTAATTACTGCACTGTTGATACTACATCTAAGAAAAAAAAATACCAAATTATTTTGCAATCATTTTTGTTTTTAGTATATATGTCACTAAATTAAAGTCTTAGGATCCAAAATTCATAAGTTACTGAAATGAATTCTCTTTTTATTTTCTTTATTACTACAATAGAATTTTGATATACAAGTAGGTTGCTTTATTGTCTTTGCATTCTATTTCAGGACTTGCATTTTACACCCATTCAAATATAACTTTACTTTTAAATAAAAGAAAATATGAACCATGTCACAAATACATAAAAAATTATGCCCCAGAATTTTCACTGCCATCCTACCCCTCCCACTCAATCCCTAACCAAAGCAAACTCTTAAGTTTTTATGCATTGTGTAAGTGAACCTTATTACAAGTATTATTAAAAGTCTATGTGTCATATTTAAGCTAGAGGATAAAGTAGGGACTGTGTAACATAGTGAACCCAGTGAGGGATGAGGATTATAGCTAATGGTACAATCACAAGAATGTTCTATGAACTAGAAGCGATATAAGTCACTATTACGAGATGTTAAGAATTTGGTGATACATGGCGAAAACACAACTAATGTAATTTATGGACTATAGTTAACAGTAATATTGTAATATTATTATTACATCAATTACAAAGAAGTAATATATCAATGCTAAGAGTCAACAAGAGGTGGTTATGAGAGTATAAGATTTTTCTTTTCGGAATAATGGAAATGTTTGAAAATTGTGAGCAAACTGAGAGCCACTGAGTTCACAAATTGGATGGATTATACAAGAATTTGGAAAATATTACACATTGAACATTTTGGTGAATGAATAATTGTGGTTCACAGTACAAATATGAGAAAGTTCTCTCATGAACTATAACAAAGGTTCAGTACTAATAATGGAGTGGTTTATGGGAAAAATACACCAAATGTATCCTATGGACTAGAGCTAGCAGTAATATTTTGATGAGGCACTTTCATCATTTGTCATAAATGTCCCATAGCAATGAATGGTTTTGATGGTAGAGTGATGTATTGGAATCCTATATGTTATGAATGAGGATTTTGTGAGCTCACGTATTCTCTAATAAAAAAAAGTGTATGTATGAGTTGGATATATGTTTAGTATGTGTTTACATGTATTTATTATTTCTTATTTTCCTTTCTTACATGAAAGGATGTCTCATACACATTATGTGCTACTTACCTTTGATTTTTATTTAAAAATATAGTGTGTAAATAAATGAATATTCTTTTATAGAGAAACATACTCTTCAGTCTTTAATAGGATTTAATGTTCTTTTGAATTATTATAACTAAAATGAGAAGAATTATAATTTATAGCACTAGTAATTATTAATATAGCATGACATTTATTATTTATAATGTTTTATAATATATTTAGACAGACAAGTGATATTTTGTAATATGTAATATTTTATAATATGTATATTTATAACATTTGTAATGTTAGATTAAGGTTGACATTATATCTGGCTGTGAGAATGTTATCATGATTTTGTTGGAGATATCAATCAATCAGCCAATAAAAATAAATATAAAACATTCTTTCATAGGGAAGTGTCACATGAATCTCACCTAAAGCAGCAGGATCAGTTCATCCTATAGCTATTTTCCAGACTGCCAAAATGTATAACTTTATATTTTTATATTTTAAAAATTTAATGATCATTAAATATAATTTCATTATTTGTTTTTCTGTTCATCTCTTGACTCATGTTGCTGCTCCTTCTGGATTCTTCTAACCTAGAAGGGACCGTTAAAGCTCTAAACCCTGGTTTTATTATTATTATCATCATCATCATCATTGTCATTTAATTAGTAAAATTACTATTGAAATAAAAATTGCTTACAGAAAAGATAATAAATATAACTCAATCAATTTTCTCTATTTTACTTTTTCTTTTTAAAATTATCATTCTCAAAATAAATTGCAATAAAAAAGAAATTTTTGGCTGTATATTCTATGAATGTTAATATATGGATAGATTCTTGGAACTGCCTCCACAAGTAGTATATAGAATACTTTTCAAATATTACCTGTTGCGACTTATTTTAATCACACTAACTTCCTACCCTAACCCCTGGCAAATAGGATTCTGTTCTTCTTCACAATAGTTTTGCTATCACAATGAGATCATATAAACAGGATCATACTTTATGTGTCTCTTGACCATTTAAAGATCTTTTTTTATCTCAAATTATTGCCTTTAAGATACACCTAAGTTGAAATATATTGATAATTTATTCCTTTTATTAACATGTAGTATTATATTATACGATGTTCCATGGTTTGTTTTTGCTTTTTTGTTTACCATATTTTTTCAATCATTTCTTTATTTTAAAATAGATTTAGATGACATAAAAGTTACATTAAAAAAATATAAGGGATTCCCATATGCCCTATCCCTCCCCTTCCCACACTTTCCCACATTAACAACAGCCTTCATTAGTGTGGTTCAGTTCTTACCATTGATTAACACATATTGAAGCTTTGCTACTAACCATGGACTATAGTTTACATTTTAGTTTACACTCTGTCCCTCACAATTTTGTAGTTTGTGACCAAATATACAATGGCCTGCATCCATCACAGCAATGTCATGCAGGACAACTACAATGTCCCAAAAATGTCCCCATATTATGCCTATTCTTCCCTCTCCCATCCCTCAGAAATTCTGGTAGCCACTGTGGTTTTAATCTTTCTCATGTTGAAGGACACTGAGGTTATTTGCAGATTTTGGTGAATATGACTAGTGAATATAAATATATATATTATTTTTTGCAGAACATAAATTTTCAATTTTCTCTTATAATTACCTGGCAATGGAATACTGGGGCATATGATGGGTATAGGTTATTAGAAACTGAAAAAATTTCCCAATATGCTGTGCCATTTTACATTCATTTCATCATTGTTGGAGAGTTCCAATTGACACACATCCCTAAAATATTTTGGTATTGTTGTCACATTTTATTTAAGCTGTGGTTTCTCATATTAGCTTAAATTTCACTTTCCATAATGGCTACTGCTGCCGAATGTCTTTTCATGTGCTTTTTTGCAACTTTTATCCTCTTGGTGAAGTGTCTGTACGTTTATTTGTGTTGTTTATTTTATTCCTTTGGAGTTTTGTTCTCTTTATATATCCTGGATACAAGATCTTCATTGTTATGTGATTTGCAAATATTTACCCCCAATCTAAACATTTTTTTCTTTTCATTCTCTTAAAAAAATATTTTATTTTAATGAAGCCCAATGTTATATTTTTTCCCATCATGATTTGTGGGTTAGGTGTGATTTCTAAGAGCACCTGGCCTAACCTTATTCATGAGGAATTTCTTCTATGAGTTTCACTTAAAATTTTATGGTTTTACAACCAACATTTAGAGTAAATTTTTTCTATATACTTGGTTTAGGAAGGAGTTCCTTTTATTTTCCTTATGGATGCCCAAAAGTAACCACATCAATTTTTCAAACTTTTATTCTTTTTTCCATTGACTAGCCTTTATATCATTGTCAAACATCAATTGACCATATGTGTACGGGTTTATAGAACTCTCTACATATGTCCATTGATCTTTTTTTTTATCTATCACTATACCATAAAATTATACCTTAGATTAATTCATAAAATAAGATAGTGTGATTCATCCACATTTATTAACCTTTTTGAAAATTGGTTTTCCCATTCTAGTCTTTTGACTGAACATGTAAGCTTTAAAACCAGTTGATCTAGGTCTACCAAAATTCTGCTCATATTTTAATTAGGATTCTGGTGAATGTATAGATCAATGTAAAAAATTCACCTTTGTCATGTTTATTTTGCAGCCCATAAACACAGTATGTATCTCAACAGAGATAGTTGATATATTCCATCAACATCTTTTTGTTTGCAGGCTACAGGTTCTATACATATTGAATTTAGATATTTTTCTTAGTATTTTGTTTTTTTTTAGTAATGTGGTAAATTGTAATATACTTTTTAATTTTTAATCCCATGTTTTCAATTGCTAGTATGTTGAAATAAGATTGATTATTCGGTATTATCTCTTAATTCTGGGCCCTTGTAAAACTTCCTTTTTAGTTCTTAACGATTTATATTTTGTGTAGATTCCTTGAGAAATTTACATGGACATCATGTCCTAAGTAAATGGGAATAATTTAAGTCATTTTTATCATCTCCCAGTGTTTCATTAATTTTTTGATTTTGTACTATTTTAAGGAGTTTTGTAAATGGACCTCCTTTTCTTCTTCCCAATACTAAAGTTTCAACATTCAATTTTCCACCATTAAAGTATTATTTTAACGGTATAATTTTGTAGATGATCTTTATTATGTCAAGGAAGTTTTCTTGTTTTTCTAGTTTGTGATTGTTATACTGAATGCATGTTGGCTTTTATTGAATGCTTTTGCACAATAATTCATATGAACATAGATTTGGGGAGGTTTTTGATGACTGTTTCAATTTCATTACTTGTGATTGGTTTGTTGTAGTATTCTATTTCTTCTAGTTTCAGTGTTGGTTGTGTGTTTCTAGAAATTTGGCCATTTCATCTACTTTGTATATTTTGTTGGAGTCTAATATGTGTAGCTTGTAGACAGCATATAGATGACTCATTTTTTAAAGTCAGTTCTGCCAATATATGTGTTTTGATTGGGGAGTTCAATCCATTAGCATTCAATGTATTACTGTAAAGGCATTGTTTACTTCTTCCATTTTATGCTTTGGTTTCCTGCTTTCATATTTTACTATTACCTGTCTCTTTTCCCTTCTAGTTAGTCTTACTAAAAATCTTCATTTCTGCAATCCTCTCCAACTCTCTTGCCCTTGTTTTTTCCCTTTCAGCCTACAAAACTCCCTTTTGTAGCTCTTATAATTCTAGTCTTTTCGTAACATTCTCTCTCAGTTTTGCAGTTTTAGCCTGTGAAGATTTTAAGTTCAACCTCATTTTTGAAGGACTGTTTTTTTTTTTTTGTTTTGTTTTGTTTTTCTTTTGCTGCATAGAGAATTCTTGGCTCCAGTTTTTCTATTTCAGTACCTTATATGCATCAAAACCCTTTCTTCTCACCTGTATAGTTTTTAATGAGAGATCAGCACTTACTCTTACTGAACTCCCCTTTTATGTGATGCATTGCTATTCTCCTGCTATTTTCATAATCTTCTTATTATCTCTGTTATTTGTCATTCTGCATAGTAGGTGTCTCAGAGTAGGTCAATTCTGATTTATTTTGTTTAGGATGGGCTGTTGTTCCTGGATATTTATATTTATGTTTTAAATAAGGGTAGGGAAATTTTTGGTCATTATTCCTTCAAATATACTTTCTGCCTATTTTCTATTTTCTTCTCCTCCTGGGAAAACAATAACACGTATATTTGCATGTTTTACATTGTAATTCAGTTCTATGAGAACCTGTTCTATCTTTTCCATTCTTTTCTCTTTCTATGTACCTGTCTTTTAAAGTTCAGATGTCCTGTTCTCCCCATATCACTAATTCTGTCTTCGATCAGTTTAAATCTGCTGTTATAGGCCTTTAAGGTATTTTTAATCTTAATCATTGTGCCTTTCATTTTCATAAGCTCTGTTACTTTTAGTGACAAGCTTTCAAATTGTTCTATATCCTCACCTAGTGTCTTCTTAATACCCTTTATCTCTTTAGGCATATTTGCCTTCAAATTCTTGAATTGATTTATGAAATTTGTGTGAATATCATTGATTAGTTTTCTTAATCCTGTATCTTATCTGGGCTGTTTATTTCATCTTTTCACTGGACCATTTCTTCCAATTTCTTAATATAGCTTGTAATATATTCCTGAGGTCTAGTCATCGATTATGTTGGTGAATTTTCTCTGAGGGTCAATTTTTCCATCTTAATAAGCAGTTTTCTTTCATGGCTTTTCTTTGATTTTGATTCAGCTTATTCTAAATCTTTAAGATTGCCCACCTTAAATTATCAAAAAAGGGCCAGGAACACATTAATGGGGTTCAGAAAATATTTAAGAGTGCCTGGACTTGAGAGACTCCAAAACAGCATTTTTTATTTATTGAAATTTCCCAAATTGCTACAAGAGAGCACTCTTTGGCAAATGTTTCCATGGAGTTTCCCCTTCAGCCTCCATTAGCTGGTGATGCTGGTCTGGCCCAATTTGTGGTTCAAAATATGCTCCACTGGTCAAACTCACCAAAGAGAAACCACTTTCCACACTCTGCCACAACCTCCTTCATCACAAGGAGGAAGATGTCAATTCTCCTTTCTGTTGGCCACAGTGAGTCCTAGGTTTTACCCAGGGTGCTCACCTTGAGGGTGAAGGATACATGCCATTCCCTGCCTACAGAGCTAGTAATTCACAGGTTTTTCTTTCACTTCTTTTCTCTAATCCCTCTCCCTCCTGGACATTGTGCAGTACTTGCCTGGTCTGAAGACTCCCAAAGAAGCATCCTCATACAGCTTTTTGCCTTTCTGATATTGGGTTTGCAAGATAGTTGAGCTCTGCCACCCTACTCTGATGCCATCTTCTCAGAAATTCCTAGTATTTGTGTTTAATTGGTTTAATTACACCATATACAATTAAATTCATTATAGGAATGCTTGGTTTCAATCAATAAGTTTATTATTTTTTATGGTTTGTTTCCACACTGTTGTTCTCTCCCAACTTCTCTTTCATACTTTCTTTAGATATATTTGAATCTCTTTTAGTATAACATTTTCCTCTGTCTATTGTTTTTCTGCATATATCTTTTTGCATGTCTTGCATATTTTATAGTTGATTAAGGGATTACTAATGCATATATTTCTTTTTTGCATATATAATTTTTAACTTTTTAAAAAGATACTAAGATCACATAAATGTTACATAAAAAGCTTAGGTGATTTCAACATGCCCTGCTCCCTACACCTCTCACATTTTCCCACATTAATGACATCCTTCAATAGTGTGGTACATTTGCCACAATTGCTGAACACATTTTAGAGCATTGCCACTAAGCATGGATTATAGTTTACACTGTAGTTTATACTCTCTTCCACACAATTTTGTAAGTTATGACAAGATATATAATGACCTGTACCTGTCATTGTAATGTTATTAAAAACAATTCCCAAGTCCCAAAAATGTCTCCATAATACACCTATTTTCCTCTCTACCTCTCCTCACAACCTCTGGTGGCCACAGCCTCCACATGAATGATAAAAGTTCTTCCATTGCTAGAATCACAATAACTCTACTTTAGAATAACAGTAAGTCCACTCTTGTTCTTTGTTCATTCCCCAACCATAAGGATTCTGGGATCCTGATGCCTACTATGCCTCTAATTGAGAGGGAGCCTAGATCCCATGGGGCAGATGGATAGGACTATCTTGCTTGCACTTGCATACACTCTCTGTTCCTTCAGATGGTTATTGTCCATCATCATCTCCTTGTTAATTGTCCTGGGTGAGTTTAATGAACTGGAGAGTAGGGTTTGCACATCTGTTGAGAATCAGGGCCCAAATGGCACATGGACAGCCCAAACATTTTAGTCTCTTGGACATACACATATCAACTCTAGAACTAACTAAAGGTTCAAATAGAAGGGGCAGAAGAGATATGTGTAGGGAAACCATACCTGAGTCCAACTCTGTCACATTGGGAAGCATAAATTCCAAAGTAGGACTGGCAGGGTGCCAAACTTCTGAGCTCTCTGCCTGCCTAAAATATCTGGATGTCTCCAAGGCCCTCAGGAGCCCTATTATTTTGCAATCAATGAGATCCTGCTGAGATGTGCATATGTATAACCTCTGGAATGACCTTCGAGCTCACTTTGAAGTCTCTTAGCAATATAAATTCATTTGTCTTTACCTTTTCCCCCTTTTACTCAAGAACTTTTTCCAGTTGCATTGCTAGTTGGTGCTTGGTAATAATCCTTCAGTGCCAGGGAGACTCAACTCCATGAGTCATGTCCCATGCCAGGAGGAATGTAATGCATTTATATTTATTTATTAATTTATTTTTAAAGATACTTAAATGACATAAATGTTACATATAAAATAATGGGATTCCCATATGCCCTGCTCCCTACCCTTTCCATACTTTCCTACATTAACAAATGTATCACATTAGTGTGGTACATTTGTTACAATTGATGAACACATATTGGAGCATTGCCACTAAGTGTGGATTATCCTTTATATTATAGTTCACCTCTCTTCCACACATTTTGTAAGTTATGACAAGATATATAATGGCCTCCATCTGTTACTGCAATGTCATTCAGGACAATTCCAAAGTCTCGAAAATGCCACCATTTTACACCTATTTATTTTTAAAGATACTTAGGTTATATAAATGTTACATAAAAAATATAGGGGATTCTCATATGCCCCACTCCCTTCACCTCCCACATTTTCGCACATTAATAACATCTTTCATTAGTGTGATACATTCACTGCAATTGATGTACACATTTTGGAACATTGCCACTAAGCATGGATTAAAGTTTTCCTTGTAGATTACACTCTCTCCCACCCAATTTAGGTTATGGCAAGATATATAATGGCCTGTAACTGTCATTGCAATGTCATTCAAGATAATCCCAAACTCCTGAAACCCCCCCACATTACACCTGTTTTCTCTCTCCCTGCTCTCAGAACATCCAGTGTCTACTGCCTCTATATCAATAATATAATTTTTTCAGTTGGTGGAATCATAATAATTCTATAGTACAATACCAGTAAGTTTACTGGTATTACCCATTCCCCAATCGTGAGGATAGTCAGATGGTAATGTCCACTCCACCTCTAGTTGAGAGAGTCTGAAATCTGTTAGGGCTGATGGATAAGACTCTCTTGCTTGCAGTTGTAGATGCTCTTAGTTCCTTGGTATGGTGGTAGCTATCCATCATCACCTCCTTGTTAGTTGTCTTGGATAAGACCAATGAAGTGGAGAGTGGGTGTTGCAACTCTGATAAGATTCAAGGCCCAGCTGGCGCATGAACAGCCAAAAGATTTAAGTCTCTTGGATGTGCACCTACCAACTCTAGTACTATTTATAGTTTCAAATAGAAGAACAGAAAAGCCATCTGTAGGGAAACCACAACTGAATCCAACTTTGTCACCCTGGGGATCATAAATTCCAAAGTAGAGCCCACAGGCAAGCCATCCAATACCTGAGCTTTATGGCTTAACTATAGTGCTGAATGTTTCCAGAACCCTCAGGAACCCTGTTGTTTGGAGTAGTATCTACATTGACAGTCAATGAGATCCTGCTGAGACATGCATGAGCATAACCTCTGGAATGACCTCCCAACTTACTTTGAAGTCCCTTAGCCATATAAACTTATTTGTGTTTACATTTTCCCCCTTTTGGTGAAGGTCTTTTTGTAGTTCCATTGCTAATTGGTGCTTGGTAGTAATCCCTCTGTGCCAGGGAGGCTCATTCCTGGAGGTCATATCCCATGCTGGAGGGAAGGTAATGCATTTATATGCTGAATTTGGCTTAGAGAGAGGCCACATTTGAACAACAAGGAGGCTCCTGGGTGGCAACTCTTAGGCACCCTCTAATACTGGGCTAAGTTTCCATTTCAAGACTAAAGGTTCATAAGCACAGTCATTAATATCAAGGGCCTGTCAATGGACTACAATCCTTCACTCGTCATTGCCCCTGTACTCAGGGGATTCTTGGTGTTCCATTAGAGAATGTAACAGAGCTCCCCAGAATGGGAATTTGATATTCCTTCAGTTATTTTGTCAATCTCCACCCACTGTGACAATGCCCCATGAATATGTGAACACATTTATATGCCTTATATGTATGCCCATGTGAGCTTCCTCTCATGTGTCCCCCATCACTGTCACCCCGCACCAATTATCCTCCTCTGCCATGGTTGCAACCCTTCTGTGATCCAGAAATTCTTCAAAAATGAAGCCAAAAAAATAACCATATACAATTAATCAGAAAATGAAATAATAACGATAGTTTTAAGAATAATAAATAAAATACAAAAATTTTAAAATCTAATTTTAAATAATAAAAAATAATAAAAATATAAACCTAAAAATTTTTGACATGTTTTTCATCACTGCAAAATCTGTTGTCTTGTATGTACAGTGACACTTTCTTCCATTTATTCCCTCAGTATCTTATTTTTTTTCCTTTTGTCTTGAAAGAAGCTTTAGGTTACAGAAAAGTCATGTACACAATATAAGGATTCCCATATACCCAACATATGCCCCAATATATTTCTATTGTTATATTAGCAAATGAAACTAACCTAATGACTGAAACCCAAACAAACTCATTTCTCACAATTTTTATGGGTCATTTGCAATTTAGATCTGGTAGGAAATAAAAAAGTGGATTTACATACCACAAAATACAGTGAAATACTACTGGCATTTATATTTGCACATAGCATTACCTTTCATTAGATCTTTATTTCTTTACGTACTTCAATCCAAAGTCTTGAATCCTTTCTTTTTGGTCTGGCTTGCAGGGAAGATTGATTTTGATTATCTCCTTCAGCTTTTGTTTATTTAGAAATGTCTTAAACGCTTCCTTATTTTTGAAAGTAAGTCCTGCTGTATAGAACATTCTTGGTTTGCATTTTTAAGCTATGCATGCTGATATGATTTTGGATCAAGCAAAGATTGAAGTGATTCATTCTGATGGACAATATATAATTATAGAATCCTATGGATGAGAAGATATTCAAGGTAATATATTTATAGATTAACAAATAGTATGCAACAACAAATCACTTGCTCAAGATAAAAAAATTATAATGATTTATTTTATAATCCCATCCTTTTTTTTCACAAAACATTGTTCATTAATGTTTCCGTAATTCTGCCTCTCACCTGCCTTCCTTTTTTTATAAGTTGTTGATGTGTACAAAAGAGAGAGACAACAATAACACAGGTAGCATCAGATCTAGAAGAAAAATCTAATATGGTTTGGCTTTAGAAAAGTGATGTTTCCAGTACTACAAAATATCCCCATAAATACAAAAAGGATAGGGGGTATGCAAAGCATTTTAAGCTCCCTTGAATTGACAGATTTGCAGCAGAAATTGCAAGAATCCATCCTGCAAAGTCTTGGAGTGATCTGTCCAGCAGAACCCACGATGGCACAAAGAATTATTCTGAACACTGCGGTTGAGATAGGTAAGGTGGAGAACAGCTAAAGAAACTATTCTCCTTTACTGACTCCATTCATGGTTTTTATTCTCTTTTCACAAAACACAAGGTCAGTGTGTACCTGCAGGGGCTCAGAAAGTTCTTGGCTGTGCAGGAGATAATGGAGAGGCAGAAAGCCCTAAGTAGCAGAGCAAAGCAAGAATGTTCCTACTGTTTTCAGCAGGAACTGACAGCAGCGGCTTTCTGCCCACACAGCAGTTTTCTTCTTGCACAGTAAAGCAGGCCCTAAACTGTTTCAAAGATGTTTTAACCAAATAGCTCCCACAACATATAATGCCTATACTCCCATCACTCACTGTATTCTGGAACAGAGAATTTGCTAGGGCTATTATGACTGAGGGAAGGGCTAGACTGTCCTTTGTAGTTACATTCTATAAGTCAACTTAAATATGCTTGTTTTTCACTTATAGAGAAGTAAAAGCTTAAAAGCATTGTCAAAGTATTTCAATCCTAAATACAACCTGAAAATTTCTATTGTTCCAGAACTGCCCAGTATGTTAAGCTTCCTAACTTCTCTGTATTAATTAAACTCTGCTGTCAAGGAACCCATTTCAATAACATTTGCCCCCCAGTCGCTACATCACCAGCACCAGTATGGGATCAGTACTTTGGTGAAAGGATTATTTTAGACAGAATGTGTGAGAGCATGTATATATCCATTACAACTTTCCTATATTCCTACTTCTTTGAATTTCTCCCTTTGCAAAGCAATAATAATTTCTAATTTAATATCTTTATTTTGTGTGGGACTCCACTGCATGTAGGCTATAATAACTCAACTCAGCAAGTATTTATAGCCACAAATGGTAGAACTAGTACACAAAGTCCAACATCTTTAATAAGTATGTCCAAATCAACACATTTATCTTAGTCTAAAGATATTTTCTATATTCCATGGTCTAAGAACCATAAAGATAATTCATACATATGTTCCATATTTTTATTGATATCAATATGTTCATATAATATTCTCTTTCAGTTATTTTGGTGGTAAGATTTATCCTACTGGGTTTAATTTTGGATTACCATGGGGCAAATTGACCTTTGACTCTAAATACAGGTTTGGAAGTAATTAAGATTGGCAGGCATGGGGCATGAGGTAAATGGACTTCTCCTTAAAATGAAGAAACTTCAAGTTCAATCAGCCCCACCACCATCAGACGTGGATAAGATGATACTAATAATGGAATGTGATTTTATTCTTCTGGTTTTAAGATTTAATATAATCAGATTACTTGGGTTTTCACCAAATGTCAGTTTTACACTTCTCAAGGTCTTACTCCTTCCACCATCAATGTCCCACATTTCACTTACAAGACTTATTGGAGTAGACACTATGTGTAATTTTGTAAATAAATATGGGTTTGCCTTTCCTGAACTTGATAGTTCTGTCAAAACTATCATCCTCGTGTTTATACAATGTCTTAGCCATCACAGTATTGCACATGAAATTGCTTCTAATCAAGAAACTTATTCCATGGCAAATAAATTGTGACAGTGGTCCCATGCTCATTCAATTCAGTGGTACCCCATCATCCTGAAGACAAGTGATTGATAGAACAGTGAAATGGTCCTTTGAAAATTCAATTATGGCACCAAAAAGACGGTAACACCTTACCGGTTGGAACAATATTCTCCAAGAGGCTGCATGTGTTCTAAACCAGCATCAATATATGCATCTGTTTCTCCATAGGCACAGGTTCATGAAGCAAGGAATGTAAATGGGACTATTACTGCTAACCATTATCTCCAGTGACCCACAACAAAATGTTGCTTCCTGTACCCATAACTTTAGAAGGGTGATTTGTGACTGTGCACTTATCCTGTACACTAATCATGTTTAGCTGACTTCTTTCAGCCTAGGTTAATATTGCTTACTTTTGAACTTTAGATAAATAAAAGCATATTGTATGCATTTTTGCATTCTTTTTTCATTCCTCATTATTTATCTGCATGTAGTCTATGTTGTTATTATGTAGACATAATTTGTTCATTTTCTTTGCTGTATATACTTCCATTTTATGAATATACTACAATTTATCTGCTAAGTTTATCATTGATTGACAATTCCACTATTTTCAGTTTCACATCTATTATAAATAATGCTATCATTTGTATCCCTATATATATCTATATGATAATTGGAGTTTCAATTTGTATTTCCAACATGACTAATGATGTTGAATTTTACTTTTGAAAGGATAGGATTTGGAAAATACAGCACATTATGTTATCTGAAACCATAATACTCTATTGTGCAAACTAATATTTGGACGTCACAGTTTCTTCTGTTGACACCATTTAAAACATAAAATAGTATTCTGCTAGCTTCAAACAGGGGATAAATACCATAATTTATTTCATAATGATGGAGCATGTAACTCATCCAGCTATTCCATAGACACTACTTTATAAAATCTGATGTTATTTTCTTACCTTCCATATTTGGAGTTTTAGTTCATTATCTGAATGCAAATTATTGATGCCACTGACCCTGCTTATTACACCCATGCCCTTTGGATATGCTCTTCTTATCTCTTTAGACAAAGTGAGGATGAAGCAATAATGGAAGTACATGCCACAATTTACTTGCAAATTAAAAATTGACAAAAGTCACTAAATGATGGAGCTATTGTTACATAATTGAGAGTTATGTCCATGAAAATGGAATAGATGCAGAATTCTCTAAGAGATTTTCAAGTGGCAAATAAATACATGAAAAACCTACAAATTCAGTGAGAATGAATCACAAAGGAAATCAACAAACACCAATTTTTAGCTGTGAGATATGTACAGATTTTAAGTTTTTCATGTGTTTATGCAGGTGATAAGAAATGCTTCCTCCCCCACAGCTGTTATAATTTAAAGTAGTATGATATTATAAGAAATCAACTTGTGGTATGTTTCAAGAGCTTTAAAGTGTTTATATGGGTTTAAATAAAGATTTAAATAGAAAATATCCTAAATGTATCTATAATATAGCTAATTTTTAAAGAGTTTATCACTGAATTATTTATAATTACTAAAATTGTAACAATCTATTGCTAACAATATGGCATGTCCATGCAATATTTTGTATTGACAAAGAAACTATATTGAAAGACTACATTTTCTCAGTTTTTTTATAATTTGTTTTCGTAGCTCATGTTTTTTCAATGTAGAGAAAAGAGCCTTTGCACTGTTAGTGCACTTGGAGAAGATATTCCTGGAAACATGATTGGGAACTGAGAGGAGTGGAACATTATAGGAGGGACTATCAATCCAAGGTTGAGTTGTTGATCTGGTTAGTTCTGTGAGTACCTGGAACTCACTACTGCAGAGGATCCTCTCAGGAGCTGGGCAGGATGAGCTCAGAAGTATCTGTTCAAAATACAGAGAAAGCAGAATTTTCCAGCTCCTCTCTTTTCCTATTAATTGCCCAACAGTTTTTGACTCTTTCAACAGGCAGGTATAATTCTTTCTTGTAAGCAGCCAACAGGCAGAGACCCAGAATACATGGAAGACTAAGAAGAATTACAATGAGCTGTAGAGTAGGTGTTGCAACTCCACTCATTGTAGCTCTTCTTGGTCTTCTAGGGATTGTGGGTCTCTGCATGTTGGCTGCTTACAAGGATATAAGCCCTCTCTCAATTGGAAGTAGAGTGGACATCACCATGCTAGAATCCTCGGGATTGGGGGAAGAGCGATGGACTAGAGTGGACTTCCTGGTATTCTGCTATAGACATTTTGTGATTCTAACAAAGGAAGAATTTACAACATTAATGTGGGGCCAGTGGCCATTGGAGGCTGGGTGCAGGGAGAGGGAAAAACAGTTGTAATATGAGAGCTTTTTCAGAACTTGGAAATTGTTCTGAGTGATGTTACAATGACAGATATAGGCCATTTTATATATCACATAACATGCGAAACTGTGTGGAAGAGAGTGTAGACTACATTGTGAACTATGGTCCATGCTTAATGGCAAAGCCCCAGGATGCATTTATCAATTGCACTGAATGTGCCAAACTAATGAAGGATGTTTATGTGGGAGGGTGTGGGAGGTGTGAGGAGTGGAGCACATGGGAATTCCTATATTTTTTGTGTAACATTTATGTAATCTAAGTATTTTTTTTTTAAATTAAAAAAAAATAACAAGAATTACAAGATGCAGCTGAAAGATACTGTCAAAGCACACTTCTCTCAGCTGGTTCTGTAGCACCAGCCATAACAAAAGGATGGGCCAAGAGGATGTAAGAATGTACATGAAAGATAAATGAAAAACATACAATTTTGTTGCTATTGCTTGGATTTTTCACTGACTATTAACAAAGTAAACTTACTTATTTTGGTGTACAGTTCTGTGAGCTTTAATACAAATATACAATCATATAACTACCATCACAACCAAATATAGAAGAGTTTCATCACACAAAAATGCTTCCTCCATGAGTCCCCTCTGTTGTCAAACCATCACTCATATCTAATCCTTACCAATAACTAATATTCTCTTTATCCCTAATTTTTCCATTTTCAACATGTCATATAAGTTTAATTATACAGTATAAATCCTTTGAGATTGATTGGTCCTCTCAACAATAAGCCTTTGATATTTATCCAACTTGTTGCATACATCTATAGTGCTGTTCTTAGAATTGTTTTGCATCATATAAATGTTTATCCATTTATACAATGAAGGAAGATGAGGTTTTATAGCAAAAGACCTTCAACAAATATTAGCAGTTAAGTGTTTATTACATGTTTTAGTTAATTGATACTTTATAATCATATATTAATATTATAACAAAGCAGGCAATAGCCAACAAAAAAGAACCAATCTGATGATACAATGCGTGAGCATGTGGAGTAAACAGAATATCACCCTGGTTAATATTACGCGGTTACATAACCCAACACTTCCAGCTATCAAATATATGACTAAAGATATTTTGATTAATCTCTGTATGTATCATTTTTTCTGATGGAAAAATGAGGATACCAATAATAGTTATCTTGCAAAGTTTATTTTGTGGCAAGATTGAGAAAATATATGTGAATCCCTTAGCCTGACAGGCATGCCATCATCATCACCATCATAACAATCCTCAACAAGACCATTGTTCCAAACCCAGGAAACACTTTTATCTTTTCAATCCAATTTTACCAGTAGG
>JAQZBX010029132.1:0-27462 GCA_029593785.1 Cabassous unicinctus
CATGCACCAAGCTGCGATATTAGATAGACTAAGGCATTAAGGGCTAGAAACAATGTTTATACTTATGCCCCTTGGTAGACTGCCAGAGAAGGCAGTGTTCTTGCTGTAGTAAGAGAAGCACAGTGGGAAAGCAAGGTTGGAGGGGGAAGAATTTTTGCACTGTTGTAAGCTGAATAAAAGAGAGGGTCACAGTGATCTCAGGGCTGTTTTGCCTGAGTAAGCTGCAGCCCCCTGCTTCATATGCATCAGCTTGTCTGACTCTTCATTTGTGCCTCACACTGACACCAACACTTATGGGGAGATACTTGTAATTTCTCAATCCTGTGTTATTTCAGGCTCATTAAATGAATCCCTTTGGTCACAGTTTCAGTGGTTTCTCACTCACAGTTTAGATTTAGTTATTGGTGCTTCTGATGCTATTCTGTGTTTTTTTCTTTAGCTGTTAATTTATTCCTGATATTTCTGTAAGCAGAACTGGGAATGTCTGGTTAATGTCCATCTTGGAGTTAAAAACCAAGTGTAAACCATTAAGAGAGCTATCTCAGATATTTCTGGGAAGATCCAGAATTGATTTGGTGAAGAAATATTTAATAAGCACATTTTCCAGCTATCATTGAGAGCAGTTAAGGTCAGTCTGACTTTCATGTTCTCCACAATCCCAGCTGATTCTGCAGTCTGCCCTCACCCAGGAATGTCAAGACAAGCACTGATTTTGTGATATTTAGGTGATTCTTAGACTTAAATATTTTCTGACTCTAAGAAAAGAGGGCTTTCCTCTACCATGAGCACAGAGTCCAGACTGGCCTGAGATTCTTTTCATGTCTCTCTGATTTATGCACTTCCTCTCTGGTCCTGGTGTTGGCTTTGGAAATTGCATTAGGACCTGAAAGTCCATATCTGTCATGACCTGATGCCTCTCAGCACACAGAGAGCAGTAAATTGCAGCTTTTCTTCTTGGATTGGGCCATGTACCTTAGCTATGATTTCTGGTGTGATGCAGAGGTTCTTCCCTGAATATTAAGGGGAGACTCATGTCTGAACTTAACCAGATATATGGTTTCCAAATATTTTGACCCATTGTGTAGGCTGTCTTTTTACTTCCTTGATAATATCTTTTTATGCATAACATTTTCATTTTTCATGTACTCTGATATATGTTTCTTTTTTTTGGCCATGCGTTCATTATAAAATTACAATGTGCTTGCTATAAAATCAGGAACTACTATCAGTTCCTGAAGATGTTTCCCTATGTTTCTTCTATGACTTTTCTCAATTCACTCTTACAATTAGGTCATTGATTCATTAAAAATACATTTTTGTATATGGTGAAAATAGATGTCCAAAGTCATTCTTTTGCATCTGGTATTCCAGTTGTCTCATCACCATTTGTTGAAGAAATGATTACTTTTCCCATTGAAGGGTCTTAGTGGACTTGATAAAAATCAGCATACAATAGATGTGTGGGTTTAGAATTCTCAATTCCATTCTATTTGTCTACATTTCTTTCCTTGTTCCAGTCCTACACTATTTTGGTTACTGTAGATGTGTAATAGTTTGCTTTTTTTTTTTAAAGAAGCTTGAGATTATATAAATGTTTTACTTGTGCCTTCTGGACCAACTCAAGCCCTATCTTGTATATACCATTTCCACTTTAAAATAGCTATGGATGCCCAACTTTATGGTTTGGTGGGTCAGGCAATACCAAGCTCATAATAGGCACCTCAAGAATCATGGTAACTTGGTAGCCCATGGTTAAGCATTCAGTCTCTACTAAGGCCCAGTAACAGGCAAAAAGCTTTTTCTCAAAATGAGAGTATTTATCTGCAAAGGAGAGAAGGGCTTTGCTCCAAATCCTAATGGTTTGCATTGTGATTCTCCTATAGGGGCCTGCCAAAAGCTCCAGACAATATCTCTTTTTTGCCACTGACACTTCCAACACCATTGGATCTGCTGGATTATATGGCCCAAGTGGTAGTACAGCATGCACAGCAGCCTAGACCTGTGACAGAGCCTCATCTTGCTCCAGTCCCCAATCAAAACTAACATATTTTCTGGTCACTCAGTAAATGGGCCAGAATAACATACCCAAATGAGGAATGTGTTGTCTCAAAAATCTGATGAGAGCAACAAAGTGTTATGCCTCACTTTTGGGCATAGGAGGTGCCAGATGTAATATTTTATCCTTCATTTCAGAAGGGATACTCAATATGCCCCACAACACTGGACAACAAGAAATTTCACAGAGTTGGAAGGCCTATGTATTTTTGTTGGATTTTCTCTCATTCTCTCTTATGCAAATGCCTTACCAATAAGACTAGAGTTATTGTTACCTCTTGCTTGCTAGGTCCTATCAACATGATATCTCAAAATAATGGACCACTGTAAATTCTTGTTGGAGCGAGAGTTAATCAAGTTCCCTGTGGACAATATTATGGCCTAGGCCTGGAGAGCTGGTATACCCTTGAGGCAGTACAGTGAAGGTATATTGCTGGCCTTTCCAGCTGAAAGCATACTGTTCCTGGTGGTCCTTACTAATGGCAATTGAGGAAAATGCATTTGCCAGATCAATAGCTGCATACTAGGTACCAGGGGTTGTGTGATTTACTCAAGCAATGACACCACATTTGGGATAGCAGCTGTGATTGGAGTCACTACCTGGTTAAGTTATGATAGTCTACTGTCATCCTGCAAGACCCATCAGTATTATGCACTTAACAAATAGGAGAGTTGAATTAGAATGTTGTGGGAATAACCACCTTTGCATCCTTCAAATGCTTGATGGTGGCACTAATCTGTGAACTCCATCCAGGAAACTGGTATCCTTTTGACTTAATATTTTGCTAGGTAGGGACAGTTCTAGTTGCTTCCACTTGACATTTCCTACCATAATAGCCATCACTCCACAAGTGAGGGATCTAATGTGGGGATTTTGCCAGTCTTTGAGTATGCCTATTCCATATATGAACTCTGGAACTGGGGATATAACCACAGAGTGGGACTGGGGACTCATTGGACCCATTGTGAGATGAACCTGAGCTAAAACTCCATCAATCTCCTGTCATGCATAAGCCCCTACTCCAACCGGTGGACCACAGTGACATTTTGGGTCTCCTAGAATTAATGTCATTTCTGAGCCAGTATCTAATAATTCTCAAAGATGTGATCATTTCCTTTACCCCAATGTACAGTTGCTCTGGTAAAAGGCCAAGGTGTCCTTGGGGAAAGCTCAGAGGAGATTAACAGTATGATTTTTTGGCAGTTTAACAGGATGCTTCCCCAAGGGGACCTGGCCTTTTCCTCTTTCAGGGGGCTTTGGGTCTGTAAACTGTCTCAAGTCTGGGAATTGATTAACAGGCCATGGTTTTCTGTGTCAGTAATTCAAGTGAGGGTTTTGTACACTAAACCTAGAACTCTTCTGCTTATACAGATCAAGTAGGAATTTAATAGTCTGTCCATGTGTTTCACCTCAAGGTTCCCCATGATCTATTAACCAGTTCCATAGCTCTATGCTCCTGAGACTGTTTTGATTGCTGATTGTGTGTCCGTCTTTCGTTGTGGTAGCCATGACCACCTTGCCTTTGGTCATTATCTGCTGGAACTTGACTTTTACTGGCCTGAGATCTGATCATCCCCATAATGTTTAAGGATGCTATTTTCATTACAGCAGTTCCTACAGTGATATCTAGACTACAGAGAAGAGCAACCATGGAGCTTTTCAGGGAAGATGGAGTTAGTCTTACAAATTTATTCCTCATCATTCTTGTACAAGGTGTGTCCTCTGGACATTCCTGGGGTGAGTGGGCAGGTTTTAAATGGTAAATCAATTCCAGCATTTCAATCTTTCTAAGCCATTGAATTCCCTCTTCTAAGGTATACCAGGGTAAATTTGGTATCTCAAACTCAGACATTCTAGGTTATCTTTTCATCCATGTTTCAGTCAGTTACTTAAAGAAACTATTAGAACACTTTCAAACCTCTGGAGCTACATTGTTGAATCCAGAATTTCTGCTTAGTGGGCCCCTATCAATAAATTCAGCCTGATCCAACTTTACATTCATTCAACCATTGTCCTACACTCTTAGTATTCATACCCAAATGTATTCCCTGATTTCTGTCTATATAAGTAAGAAACTCATTCAGTTCCTTTAGAATACAGTGTACATCCTCATGGGTCACATTTTATTCTTTGCCTTTGGGGCCTCATTGTAATTTTAGTCTAGTAAAAGGTCTCAAAGAGAAGAGGGGTAGTAGGGATGAGTAAGAAGGATTAGAAATGCCTTGCAAACAACTGACCTCAGGGCCTTCCTTGGCATTTTCATCTGGCTAGACAAGTGTTAAAAGGCAGATTCCTCAGGGCAGGGTGGAGGTTGGGCAGTGCATGCTCGTGTTAGGCTGATACCTGCCTCAGGGCTGGGAGAATATCATGACTCCCTGTGGCAGCCTTGATGCCTGTCAGTGCAGGCTTTAGTTTGGCTGGTACAAGCCTCAGGGCTGGAAGGTAGTCTTGTCTCCCTGGGGCAGGTGGAAGCTGGGTGATACAAGCTTGATGTTGTGTTATCTCCACAGGGTAGGTCATCACAGGTTTATCTGGCAAAGTCTCAGCAGAATTTAGGGTTTCTGATGCCTCTACTGATGTCATCATCATCCCATATGTCTCCATCCCAATCCTCAGGGTTCCACTCCTTTCCAATCAATGCCTTCACTTTACAGCAGACACCCAGTGAGAATGAGGTTTTAGTTTCTTTGTAACTCTGCTACTCAAACAATGAGACCCTGAGTCTGGTTTTCAGAAATCTGAAGTCTGTGGTTGAATGAAAATAAGATTTTCTTTCAAAGCAAACATGGAAATTTTCACATCATTCATGCAGCATTTAAGTTGCAAATTTGAAGCCTTCACTCATCCTTTTCTTTGTAACTGTATCCAGGGAATCTAGGAGGAGCCAGTGAAAATCATTTTATCTTTTGATTCCACAAAACTCTGTTAAGGTGTTGAAAACACTCTCACCCAGATCCTTGCCTCTTATAAGCATGGAAGTAGGGGAATCCAGTGGTGATATTTTGCATATATCCAATGCCAACTCATTCCATGGACTGTTAGTGGCCTCTTGATTATTGGAAAGGGAGTCATTAGCACCCTTGAGTTCAATTAGAGTACAGAACCAAATGCAAAACTCCCAGAACCACTTCAGAAATTCCATTTTTAAGACTCTGTTTCTCAAGAACCAGTCCTAGAACCAAGCTGTATTAGTCTGGATTCTCTAGGGAAACAGAATCAATACAAGATATGTAAATAGTATGCTATTTTATAAAATTCTCTCACATGACCCTGAGGGTGCACAAATCCAAATTCTACAGGCAGGCAGCAAACTATGGGCACTGATGAAGGTCCTTGATGATTTCTCTGAAGACATTGGCTGTTCAAAGTTGAGGTGGAAAATTCTGAATGCTGAAATCACTTCCTTTTTTAAGGAATTCAACTATTTGAATAAAACATCACTCATTGCTTGTGACAATCTCCTTGTTGATTGTGGATGTAATCAACCATCTATGCAATAAACTCACTGATGACTAAAATCCATAAATGTCCTTATATTAAAATTACCCCAGTGCTTGCTTGACCAAACAGCTGGGCACAGTTACCTGGCCAAGTTGACACATTAACCTAACCATCAGAATGGGAGTATGGAAGTTGGGGTGCAATGGATGGCCACAATGATTAGGCCATTTCCAATCAAGGCTGCACAAACAGGGTAAAGAAGAGGCAGAAGAGTGTGGCTTTGAGCCCAGGCTCCTAGTGAAGCTCTGCAGGATTAACACCACCACCTCTCTCTTATTCCTAATGACCATGAGTGGAACTGGATCATATTGACAGAAGTTAACTCAGTCTATAATTCTTCCTTGTCAGGACCAGTATCATTTATTTTTAACTAAAAAACAAAAAGATAAGCAGTTTTCTTTAATGAACAATTCTTTCTGGAAAGGAAAACAAGGATTTTTAAAAATTACCATTTATTTACAATTAAATGTTTTTGGGCTCAATAATAAAAGGAAAAAGCAAGCAAAGTACACTTAGGTGTGTCTTAAAGACTGAGCATTTGATGGGAGCCAAATGATGGCGGCTCAGTTCCCTGAGAATTTTTGAGTGTTTGACATTAAACTTTGGGTAACAGGCTCTGGCCATCCAGTGTTCTCATAGACTAGAGCCAGAGAGAATGCAGTCATTTGTCCATAAGCCTCCACCCTACATTAAAAGTAGAGAAGGACAATGCTCCAGCTAGTTCTTCTGGTGATGCCTCTACACAGGAGACCTTGAAAATGAGGGAGAAATAATACAAAAAAGACAATTACAGCTCTGAGAGGGAAGGTGAAGTGGACTGAAAAATGTTGATTCTTTGGTGCCAGCTCTGTCTGCAGTGCCTTTTAAGGAATAAACACATATCTACCTGATGCAAGTGACTGAACAGTATGCCGTTACTGAGAGTAACACTTCCTGTTTCATCAAGTGCCCCAAATGCCATCCCTCTGGGACACTGGGCTTGAAGAGCTACCACTCATCTCCAGGACACCAAGGCAAGGTGTAGTTATTATGTCAGCAGAAAAGAGGCCACAGGGAGATGTGGTAACAGCTGCTTGCTGGACATTTTGGAAGAGATCTTCTCCTGAAGCCTAAGAGGTTGGTGCTCATTTGCAGATGGAAATCTTCTGGGCTGTGAGAACCTTTGCATTGGCAGGGATCCTAGAGCCTTGTGAATTTCCTGGAGCATGTTAAAAAATTTGTACCTATGCCACACACCTTAATCTCACCCCCTATTCAAGGACCTTCACTTTTCAGGAGCTGACACAGGAAATTCTGGAGCAAAATGCTAGAACCACTCTTGCCAGCCACTGCAAAAATGGTTTCCATGATCATCAAAACACCTGAAGGTGGGAGGTGGAGATCAGGGCACAACACAGTGCTGATGACCAGGTGACCTGGGTTCAGGTGCTCTCCCTGAAAGGTGAAGTAAATTACAATTATTATTTATATCATAAAATTTTCCACATTAACCTTCTTAAGGTATATAATTCATGACATTAACTGGTTTATATTGTACAACTACTACCACCATTACTAAAACTGTTTCATCACTCAAAAGAGAAACTCTTTACCAATGAAGCTGTCAATATAACTTTTAGGTATGTATCCTAAAGAAATGAAAACAGGGAATCAAATAGATATTTGGTCACCAATGTTCATGGGACAAATATGCCCAACAGCCAAATGGTGGAAACAACTCCAGGGTCCATCAAAATGAATGAGAATTGCAAAGTATTTGTCATTTAAATAGAATAAGTAAGTCCTGCCAGCCAGATTCAGTGATCTGGAGAAACAGCCAAATGGAGGTGCCCACCTACATGTGAGGTATATTAACTTAGTAATCGGGGTCAAGTTGGGGTTGAGACCTACCTTAGTAAAGTAACTAGTTAGTTACTTAGTAAAGTAACTAGTAACTCTCCTCTTACAGTAAAAGTTCTAAATGAAAGATGGCTAATATGATTTCAAGCACCATAACAAGGATGAAAATAATTACCATGCTCACACAAAAGCATGTTTTCACTCTTTCCAATGAAAAGCATATTATATACAAGAATTTTGCAGAATACTTTTGTTGTCCTAGTTATTTTGGATGTATTTATGGCATTCTGAACAGGTTCTAAGCTGTCTTTCTGATCTCCCCAAATTTGCTTTAGCCAACTGCTCTACTGCAGATGTTCTGGGTCTAGGAGGTACAAACAACAAATATCCCTGAAGGACAAAGAGCCATTTTGAGTGTCTCTTCAAAAGCCACTTCAACTTCCCCAATTACTTCAGCTCTACATGAGCCACTAAAATTTGAAAAGCTTTCATGGAACCATATGATTCAGTGATTAGTCTTCCATTTAAAAAACAAAGCAAAATTGTAATAAAAGAAACAAGCATTCAAATCTTGGAAAATTCCTAGAACTCTGTCCAGAAATGTTTTTTTATATTCACTTAAGCTAACTCCATTTTAAAGGGCAGAAAGAAGTTTAACTTCCAGGGGCTGTTCATGGTAGGAGTCCATCATCCACCTTGTCAGTTCCAAGAGGACCTTTAATCCATACCTCTTCTTGCTTCCTGCAGAGGAATGGGCAGGTACCAAGGTTATGTGTTTGAAAACATAACCAATTTGATTTGTTTCACCAAATAATTTAACTGGGTTATTTACCAGAGACAGAACATGTTCATGTCTGGAATATGGGTAACTGAATACAGCTAACAAAATTCAGGACTTTGACTAAAACTTGAATTTCATATAATTGATGAGCACATATTTTGTGTAAGTATCTTCAAATTTGGCATATAAATACTATAAAAATATTTTGTTTAAGTAAAATTCAAATTTGACTAGGCATCCTGTGGAACCAGCAGATCACAGAGGCATGGAAAGAGGCTCCCAAAGGGCTACACACAAGGTTAAGCTTAAGACTGAGGAGAGAAGCCCTGCTATATGTCTGATCACCACATGTCAGGATGCCATAATCATCAGTAGCTGACTTTGGTGAGAAAGCATCTCTGATGGTGCTTTGATTTAGAAATTTCACAGCATCAAAACTGTAAATGTTTGCCCTAAATTAAATCCATGTTATAAAAGCCAACCGATTTCTGGTACTTTGCATCAGGTGTCCTGTGGCAAACTAAGGCAGGAATTGTTACCTAGAGAGTGAGGTCATTCTGCTTGCAGTTACCAGAACTGTTGGACTGGCTTTACAAATGGATAAGGGGCATTTTTGGAGGAATTGTGAGAAGCTTAATAGAAAAGGCATTAAGCATGGTGGTTGCCATGAGTCCTGATGGGAGGGGGAGGGAAGAATAGAACAGGTGGAACAAGAGACATTTTGAGGGTCATGGAAATGTTCTATATGATTTTGTTATGATGGATACAGGCCACATTAAATTATATCAAAATTTATAAATGTTTATGGTCAAAAATGTAAACCATAATGTAAACCATTGACTATGGTTAATAGATATGTTTCAATATTTGTACATCAGTTATAACAAAGGTAATATCCATGTATAAAATGTTATTTATAGGGGAAGGGGGAAAAGGGGTAGGATGTTGGGTAGAGGGGACACCCTGCTATTCAGCACATGACTTTTCTGAAACCTAAAACTTCTTTGAAGACAAAGTGAAAAAAGTAAGATATTGGGGAAAGAAATGGAAGAAAATGTCACTGTACATATAGGACAACAGATCTTACAGTGATGAAAGGCAAAATGTCACAAAATTTTTTTTAACATATTTTCATTATTTACGTATCACAATTTTTAATTTTTCTTATTTTTTGCATTTTATTACTTTTAGAACTACCATTATTATTTCATTTTCCTATTAATTGTATTTGGCTATTTTATTGGCTTCATTTTTGAAGAAGTTTTGGATTGCAGAAGGGTTACATCTCTGGCAGGGGACAATCACTGGTGTGGGTTTCAGTGATGGGGGTACATGGGAGTCAGCTCACTTGGGCATACATATAAAGCATATATATGTGTTCAAATGTTCATGGAGCATTGTCATGATAGGCAGAGATTCAAACAATAACCAAAGGAATATCCAATTCCTATCCTGGAGAGCTCTGACATCTTCTCTAATGGTATAGCTAGAATACCCTGGGTACAGGGGCAATGACTAGTGAAGAAAGATGGTCCATTGATGGGCCCTTGATATTGATGACTGTGCTTATGAACCTTTACTCTTGAAATTGAAAGTTTGCCTAGTATTACAGGGTGCTTAAGAGTTGCCCCCTGAGACCCTCATTTTTTATCAAATGTGTCCTCTCTTTAAGCCAAACTCAGTATATAAATACATTAACTTTCCCCCAGCATGGGGCATGACTCCTGGGTATAAGCCTCCCAGACACCAAGGGATTACTACCAAGCACCAACTAGCAATGTAACTGGGAAAAGACCTTGACAAAAAGGTGGAGATGGTAAAGACAAATGAGTGTATATGGCTAATAGACTGCAAATTGAGACAGAGATCACTCCAGAGGTTACACTTATGCACATCTCAGCAAGATAGATACTACCACAAATAGCTGGGTTCCTCATGGTGCTGGAGACACCCAGACACTATAGTCAGGGCAGATAGCTCAGGAGTTTGTTGCCTTGCCAATGGGCCCTACTTTGGAGTTTATGTTCCTCAGTGTGACATAGTTGGACTCAGTCATGTTTTCCCTATACGTGGCTTTCTGTCTTTTCATTTGAACCTATAAATATTACTAGAGTTGTTATGTGTACATCCAAGAGACTTAAATCTTTGGGCTGCCCATGTGCCAGCTGGGTCCTGAATATCAACAAAGTTGCAACACCTACTCTCCTGTTCATTTGTCTCACCCAGGACAACTAACAAGGATGTGATGATGGACAACTACCACACCAGGGAAGTGAGAGAGTCTACAACTTCAAGGAAGAGAGTCTCATCCATCTGCCCCATGGGATCAAATACCCTCTACATTAGAGGTGGTGTGGACATCACCATTCCAGAATCCTCAGGATTGGGAATGAACTACGGACCTAAGCTGACTTGATGGTATTCTACTATAGACTTATTGTGATTCTAGCAATTGACGAAATTATAAATTTGATGTGGAGCCAGTGGCCACTGGAGATCATGAGGGCAGGGAGAGGAAAAACAGATGTAATATGGGGACATTTTTGGGACTTGGGAATTGTCCTCAATGACATTGCTATGAGAGGTATAGGCCATTATATATCTTGCCAGAACATACAGAATTGGGTGAGAGAGAGTGTAAACTACAATGTAAACTTTAATCCATACTTAGTGGCAATGTTCTGAAACATTATTATAAATTGCAATGAATGTACCACACTAATGAAGGATGTTGTTAATATGGAAAATGTGGGAGCTGTGGAGAGGGTGGCATATGGGAATCCCCTATATTTTTTATGTAACATTTATGTAACCGAAGTATCTTTAAAAAACAAAAAAGGCCTGGTTGCTTTGAAGAGATTGTTGGTAAAAAATATGGGTGCTGAAGACTGTTATGATAGGACTTAAATAGAAATGATGAAGCTATTATTGGAAACTGGAGAAAAGGTGATCCGTGTTTCAAAGATGCAGAGAACTTTGCAAATTGGACTCTTGATTTTAGATGGAAGGCAGAAATTTAAAACGATGAACTTGGACATTTAGCTGATGCAATTTCTAAATTAAATTTGGAAAATGCAGTCTAGCTTCTCCTTTCAGTATACAGCAAAATGTGAGAGGAAAGAGAAAAGATAAGAACTGTACTCCTGGGGAAAAAAATAAGAGATTGATATTTATGTTTTGAGAAATCCTGAGCTTCTGGAAAACAAACCCTGAGAGGATAGTTCCTCATGTGAAGACTTAACCAAAGTTGGAACTAGCCATCTATTTCCTTGTGAGTCAGGACTGGAATGCAGTTACCCAGGAAGGATTTGTGGAAAGTGTTACTGTCTGATCACTTGGACCCCTGTGGAGTGCATGCAACACCAATGGAACATTTGTGAGATCTGTATGAATGAAACCACTGTTAGCTTGGACTAAAAGGGAGAGGGTAGGGCAAAATTGAAGGAAAAATGGCTTCATGAGGAAAACTTGGAAGCTGATGTCTGGAATTGGGACATCTTTGGCCAGCAGAGGTTCCCCAACTATTTGAGAAGAAAGGTTGAATTTACCCAGGCCTCTGAAGAGGGTGCATCTTCCAGCCTGTTCTTCAGGTAGAGTTTGGCTGCCTCAGGCTAAAGGAGGGTTGGAACACATTCCCAGAAAATTAGAGAGAGTTAAGTCATCCCCCCACTGTTCTGAGGTGGTTGGGCCTGTGAGCCAGAGATTAGAAAAATGTTGCCACCACACCATTGTACTAAGGTGTTGAAATTGGGGACAGTATGGCCATCATCCCAATGTTCTTGAAGGGTGAGCTCAGGGGCTTGATTGCCTCCCAGATGCTTGATGAGAGTGGAACCATTAGGCAAGCCCATGGAAGGGGTGGGTTTCCCTGATTGCCCAAGAAGAAAAAAATCACTTTAGAGATAACAATCAGTCTTTGAAATCTAATGGAGTTTGCCCTTCAGGTTTCCAAAACTGTTTGTTACCCACGACATCTTTTGTCCTTTGAATTTCTCCTTATGGTAATGAAAATGTTTATCTTGTGACTGCCACTCCATTGTATATTGGACAAAAATAACTTGTTTTCTACATTTCACAGGTCTACAGGCAGATAAGAATGTTGCCCCAAGAAAAAATACATGCCTCTAACAGATTTTTATGTGATTTTGTGCTTAACATAGGTACTGAAATGATTCAAGGTTTCTGAAATATTGTAATGTAGTGAATGAGTTTTCATATAGAAAAAAACATGAAGGTGGAGTGTGACAGGTTGAACTAATTGATTCCCTCAGATTATTTTCTTAAAATATTCTATTCCTGTTGGTGTGGTATGCTTTGATTAGATTCAGTTTAGATCAGTTGATTAGATTGCTTTTAATGGACTACATCAGCATGGCAGGACACAGTTTGAGTTTCCACCTTCTTGCTGGGTTTTATGAAATGGAGACACACAGAGAGAGAGACAGGGAAAGGAAACTATCATTTTTTAATTTGCTATGTGTGAGAAGACTCAAAGATTGTTAACAACAAAAGCTTAAGTACAAAGCCCCAAAACTCTAGGCTCACAGAGGATTCAAGGTTGAAGAAACAAGCCATATGCCTGATAACACAAAGCTGAACTCAAAAGAAGGAAAAGGAGCCAATATTGAGAGAGGGGGTGCAGAATAAGACTTGTCCTATGCCTAATTGCACACAGCAGGGCTTTGGGAGATGGTGAACTCAGAAAGGAAGCCAAGGACCATGACAGAGATCCAGCCACCATTTTGCCATGTAACAAGATATCAGTATCACCAGTAGCTGGCTTCGATGAGAAAATATCCCTGATAGTTCTTTGATTTTTAAATTTCATGGCATCAGAACTGTAGGTTTTTACCCTAAATAAAACTCCTAAAATAAATGCCAATTCATTTTTGTTATTTTGCAGTAGCAACCTTATAGCAAACTAAGAGACTGTGTTTATCAACCAAACCTAGTCCAGATACAATCCAAACATCCTTCCTCTTTAAATAACTTAAAGACATGGAGCAATGGGAAAAAAATACAAACATGTTTCAGTGTTAAGGCATGTGACAGAAACATCCAAATCAGGGGTAATTTCAGCCTCACATCCTTGTCCAAAAGCCACCCTCCTACCCATACCTCACCTGCAAGTGCCTCCTCAAAGAGAATAAAAGGCTGTGCATAGCTGCATGTCTGCCTGGATGTACTTGCCCAACACTGAGCCAAGTCAGTAATATACCTGTGAGGGCACCAGCATAGCAGGCCTAGCATCATAAACATGTGATAGAAATAAAGGTGTTTTCTGTAGGTTTACTATGGGAAGGAGGCACCAGCACCTGCCCAGCAGGGTTCAGATTCTATGGGGGATAGTTGGGGAGTGGAACTCTGTCTTCAAACACATCACACTCTGCAAGGGAGAGGACATGGAAACATGAAAATAGTTACCTAAGGAACAGGAAGTGGGGGAGTGCATGGGGGGAACAGGGCTTGAAGGGCTCCACCAAAGCGATGCTGGGATCTATTATTTCAGATTCCTGAATTACTCTTGAAAACTGTCAGTAGCGTATTTGTGAAATTTAGAGGACAATTTTCATTACCTCTCATTGAAATCAAAATGCCTCATTTTTAAAAGATTGATAAAGCCACATGACTATGATACTGTCCCTTTGCCTCCCCAGCCTTCTGGTGGGCTTCTTGAAGAGACAGTGGAGAGGATACAGTGGGAAGGAGCTAGTAAGTGGGCATGGCACCCTGTGTATCCTTCCACTTTCAACCATCCCTGCATTTCCCATTTCTGACTTGAAGTATCCATGTGTTGGAAGGGCCAGCAAATACCATCTCCTCTTTCCCTCATACATAATTTTCCTTTTGTATTGAAAAAACCTCCTCCACTAGACATTAGCAGTGTTCACAGAAAATTGTTTATGTCTTTCTGACACAAGGATGATTCATATTCTTGGATTCTCCCACCCAGACTCAGGAAATGAATCTCTCCAATTTAGTAGGGATGTGCTCCCACTATTGTGTCACATTAGGATTACATGGTAGGATGCACCTTACCATTGGTGTTGTTAACTTCAATCACTTTGCTAAGATGGAGTGAGCCAGGATTCTCCTCTGTAAAGTTATAAATTATCCCTTTGAAATGGCAAAATATTTTGGGGGGACCAACTTTGAGACTATTCAAATACCTTGTTTCTACATTAACTGTTCCCCACTAATCTTAGCATCCTTTGGTGGACCTTAACCCTGGCAATTACTATAAAATGGTGATTTTCTATTTCATTCTTTCTTTCTAGATGTGTTAATTTTTGTGTAAGGAGGTGCTACCCTCTCTCTCCAATTATTTATTTATTGAGTTTGTTATGTGTTTATATGGCTGTGGACTTATAGGTGTTCATTTTATTCTTTGAGTTATAATCTAATACAATCATTATTTATTTTGCTGTTCCAATAGTCCTAATTTTGGCATTAGGAGCACATTCAGCTTTAATTCTCTACATTTTCACATACAACTTCTTGTTATTTTTATTTGATTTTGTTTTCATGGTATGTTCTGTAACACAAGATGTTCCAGTCTAAACTTTTTCCTGCCCCAACCATGAATTAATTCACTCTTCAAGGGGCCTAAGGTGTCCCTGCTTCTGGTGCCATTCAGTAGACCAAGCTAGTATATTTAGGTGTACTAATCTATGTGTAAAATTTATCACTAGTTTTTATTGAAGCTATCATATAATTTTTTAAAGAAATGAGTCCATGTTGATACCTCCAATACCATCCAACACCAAAGTGTTTATTTTGGCCTTTGTCCCCCACACCCAGCCTATTTGCAATTTTTTTTTCAGCAAGAGGGAAACTCAGCTCTCTTTTCAACAATGTATATTATAATTTGTACAATTCTTACATACAAATAAAATAGTTTCTGAAGTGATACCCTGTATTCAGTGAGATCAAAATTTGCCAATTTGAGCAGTGCATGTTTTTGCTATTTTTTTTAATAAAAAATTTACAGAATCCAGTCAAAACTCTGTTCTCCACAGTCAAGTAGGTCAGCTCCTTTCTTCCCACCCTTTCCAGTAACCGTATGATTTATATATAGCAAGTTAGATTTCCTTGTCACAGTCTAAAATCCATCTCTCCCCAGACTAACATTCACTCATTGTGCTTAATTTACATATCTATGGGTTTTGACTAGTCCAAAGGGCCATGTAACCACTACCACAATCCCTTACCAGTTTCTTTACTCCAATACACACTCATCTTATCTCTTCATGTTCATCACTTCCCAGTACCTAAAAACTGTTTTGCTTCAACAGTGCAATCTGCTTTCATAGTCAATATAAATAGAAAAACACATGAGTAGAAAGAGAAAATTTAGACTTATTCCCTCTTAAATGTGTTGACTCATAATCTCTTATTGAAATGCTGGACAACCCAGCTTGCTACCAAGCTGAACCAATTTCCCTGGTGCCAGAGAGAAAGTCATTTCCACTTTCACATGAAGCAAGGATCATCTGAAAATTTCATTCCCTAGACTTCAAAATGACTGGATCACTGCTGACACATGAGTCACTGCAAGGATTTGTTCAGTGTTCCCGGGAAGAGCCAGCTTACTCCTCATCGAAGGTGGGGTAGCTATCATGGCTGAGCATCTTTATCAGCCCCTGTCTTTGAAGATTGAAGAGGCATCAGAAGTTCCAGGCACATCTGCAGAAAAAAGGAGATGACTCCCCTTGGATGAACTCAACTATGCCCATTCAGAATCACTTCTCCCTGACACAGTACCAAATATATTCATTTATGTGAAATTTAACTGCATTTTGCCAGAAGGAATGTCCCCAATAGAAATGGCACCTGAATGGGGGTGCTTTCATGAAAGACTGGACTC
The DNA here is from genome assembly GCA_029593785.1 of Cabassous unicinctus. NCBI lineage: Eukaryota > Metazoa > Chordata > Mammalia > Cingulata > Chlamyphoridae > Cabassous > Cabassous unicinctus. The sequence goes on from JAQZBX010029132.1 coordinate 16,045, forward strand.
AGAGGTATCATGTGCAATTTGCTAGGCAAGGCCTGGGAAATCTCTAGTGTGGGAAGACAGGTCCCCACCTGCAGCACAGTACCCAGGGCCTCACCTAATTTCTGTTATATCTTGCCATCTCTACATTCCTCAGAAAGCATCTATGTATCTGAATATTTACTAATATTTCATAGTGAAAACTTATACCTCATCAACTCTTATTGAGATTCTTCTAGGTATTAATTAGTAGGAAAATAAATATGGTAGCTATTTTAAATGACCAAATAGCAATGCAAAAGTTAAGTTATATTATTTGGAAAAGCCGAATTTATAAAGGATAGAATAAATGTGCATGGGTAAACTTTCAGATTAAACCAGAATTTATCTTTGTAATATTTCAAGTGCTTCCATTAAATCATCCAGAATGCATTAAGTGATTTATGGTATTTTTCAAATTTTAGGCAATGCTCACTTTTTAAATATGTTGAAGATGTTAACACTGAAGGATCTTTTTTTATAGAAATCTTGGAGGATTTCTTTTTAATATATTTTTATTTTTTCTGAAAGATTTATTACATAAAATGTTACTTAAAAAATATGAGATTCCTCTATGCCCCACTCCCCACAGCTCCCTTTTTTCCCTACATTAACAATGTGCTTCATTAGTGTACTACATTCACTTAAATTGATGAACACATTTTGGAGCATTGCCACTAAGGATGGATTAAAGTTTACACTGTAGTTTATGGTTTCTCCCACTCAATTCTGTAGGTTATGGCAGGATATATAATGATCTGTATCTGTCATTGCAGGACATCCCAAGTCCCAAATGTGCCTCCATATTACATCTCTTTTTCCTTCACCCTGCCTTTAGCACCTCCAGTGGCCACTGTCCCCACATCAATGATATAATTTTTTCCATTGATAGAGTCACAATAGTCTATAGTAGAATAACAGTAAGTCCACTTTAGTTGATATTTTATTCCACAATCCTGACTATTCTGAGATGGTGATGCCCACTCCACCTCAAATTCAGAGGGGGTTTCAATCCCATATGGCTCATGGATGGGGCTCCTTTGCTTACTGTTTTAGATTCTCTCGGTTCCTTGATTAGGTGGATGTCCATCCTCACTTCCTTGTTAGTTGTCCTGGGTGAGTCCAATGAACTAGAGAGTAGGTGTTCCAACTCCACTGAGGCTCACAACCCAGCTGTCACATGGGCAGTCCAAAGATTCAGGTCTCTTCGGCATACACCTGCCAACTCCAGCACCAACTATAGGTTCAACAAGAAGAGACAGAAGAGGCATGGTAGAGAAGTCACAACTGCATCCAACTCTGTCACACTAAGGAGGAAATCACCAAAGTAGAGTCCCCTGGCAAGGCATCAAACACTGGAGCTATCTGCCATCACCATAGGTCCTGGGTGTCTCCTGAGCCCTCAAGAGCCCCACAATTTAGGGTATTATCTTCTTTGGCAGTCTATGCAGTCCTGCTGAGATGTACATAAGTGTTACCTCTGTCATGACCTCCCGACACACTTTGAAGTCTCTTAGCCATATAAACTCATTTGTCTTTACCTTTCCCCCCTTTTGGTCAAGATCTTTTGCCATTTATATTGCTACTTGGTGCTTGGTAGCTATTCCTTGGTGCCAGGGAGCCTCATTCCCAAGAGTCATGTCCCACACTGGGGAGAAGGTAATGCATTTTTATGGTGAGTTTGGCTTAGGAAGAGGCCATATTTGAGTAACATTGAGGCTCTTTGGAGGTAACTTTTAGGCACTCTAAAACACTAAGCTAAGTTGCAATTTCAAGAGCAAAGGCTTATAAGCCCAGTCATCAATATCAAGGGCCAATCAGTGGACCATCCTTCTTCACTAGTCATTGCCCTGTACTTGGGTGTTGTTGCTGTTCCATTAGAGAATGTGGCAGAGCTCTCCAGGATGGGAATTCAATACTCTTTCAGTTATTATGTGAATCTCTAACAACTGTTACAATGCCCCATGAAAATTTGAACACATTTTCATATGTTTTATGTGTGCCCAGGTGAATGCCCTCCAATGTATCCCCATCACTGTCACCCCACACCAATGATCCTCCCATGCCACAGTTGTAACACTTCTGTGGTCCAAAACATCTTCAAAAATGAAGCCAATACAATTAATAGGAAAATGAAGTAATAATGATAGGTTTAAACATATGAAATAAAATACATAATAATTTAGAAAAACTAAATTAAAATTTAAAAATTGAAATATTAAAAAATAATGAAAAATATTTTAAAATTGTTTTAATGTTTTGCCTTTCATCACTCTAATATCTGTTGTCCAGTATGTATAGTGACATTTTCTTCCATTTATTCCCCAGTGTCTTACTTTTTTTGTTTTGTTTTCAAAGACGATTTATGTCACAATAAAGTCACATACAGAATATAGGGGACTTCCATATACCCAACATCCTCTCCCATTTACCCTTTCCATATTAATAACCTTTTTATGTGTGAGGGATCCATTTGTTACAACTGATGTACAAAAATTGAAACATGGCTAATAACCATGGTCAATGGTTTACATTATAGTTTACATTTTAGATCATACACTTTTATAAATTTTTGTTGAAATTTAACATGGCCTGTATCCAACATTGCAAGATCATGCAGAACTCTACCATTGCTCCCTAAATACCCCCACTTCCATATATTCTAGTCCTCCCTCCCCTCCCCTAAGGGCCCATGGTGACCACCAGGTTTCACTTCTTGAAGGACAATATTCACAGTTACTTGCATCAACACTGAGGTCTTGACACACTGGCCTGTCCTCCTTGATTAGAAACTGCCTGTGCTCTTGAAAGACACCCACGCCTCTATTTCAGAACACTTTGGGCCTCTCCAGGATGGGAGTCCAACTCCTTCCCACTCATTGTGTAGGTCTCCACCCACTGATACAAAACACTATGACAAAATTATCTCTCGCACATTTTCTAGAAGACTGCCCCAGGTGCTCCTTGTCCTGAATGCCCCCCATCCAACACCCTAAACCAGTAATCCTTCCTTGTCATATTGCCAAAAGAGCTTTCCCAACACTGTAGTTAATATTGAAGGTTCTTCAATCCTACCTGCTATTTGTGAAAAATCTGATATGGGGCAGGTTCTGCATTAAGTTCTGGGACTGTGGATATAACCAAGACATGAGCTATGTCTTCATGGAGACCCCAGCAAGGAATAAATATGATAGACATAAATTGCCATTACCCATCCCAGAGTCCGAATTATGCCATCACAGTAGGGAATTAGGGAATATATGTTGAATGAATAAGAATTAGAGTGTCTCTTTTGAACAGGAATGATATTTGCAGAATCAATTTATGTACATTAAATGTAAAAATAGTGCTCTTGGTTAGACCTGACTGTACTTACATGGTGTAACTATGTTTTTATGGGAATGTTGGAGCTTGACAAGCTGCAGGTGGATTAGAGGAAGGATATGTTAATCTGAAATGGAGGGGAGAAGGAACATTCATGGTGTCTGCACTCCCCTCTGTTACCTGAGGCTAAAATGTTGCCCATAAGATTCGCTTTGAACATGTGGAATCCCAAAAGCCTTGGCCTATTGGACAATTTGAGTAGTTGGTTTCTTGATATGAATGAGCTGTTTATGAACTTACAGTGGATTTGGATATCAAATAGAGAATTTCTTGTGTCATTGTCCCTAGTTCTGGCCAGAAAAGCATTGGATCAGGGCAGTATGGGGAGATGTAGGTGTTCAGAGCTGGGGGCTGAGTACAGGGAGGGGGGATAGGGCTAGGTTCAGAGTCCCCATCTCCCTAGGGAGCAGTTTGTCTTCTCTTTCTTTCCTTCTTCTTTGTTTTGTTACTTACTTTTTACCACATTTGTGGTTTAATGTCTGGTACATTGTTTGCATTAGAAAAATATTAGGTGAAGGAATCAACTTGTGAACTATTGGAGAAGCCAAGAGAGTCAGGACAACAGATTCAGAGAAGAGGCACCACACACACCAGGGAAGAAAGTGCATCAGAATGAACTTCTGCAGTAAGCAATGACTTTTACATGGAATTCAAAAGTGTGATAAAAACACAGCTTGGACAGGCATACAATTTTGGGAATTCTGGGTCATATGACTCCCTGTATGCCTTGGATCACTCAATATCTCTTCCTCATTCTTTGCCTCCACTTTAATTTTTTTTCCGTATAGGAGACCAGTGACATGATGTGTGTATTGTGTGAATTGATGTACTCTTTGAGGTTTGAGTGTGTGTGTTGATTGTGGAAGTATGGATTGTTGACCAGGATTTTCATAAAAGGTAGCAAAAAAAGAAATATAAGATTTTCTGACACACTGGCAAAGACGGCAATGTTAATAAGAAAACTGCCCTTCAAGAAATACTAAAGGGAGTTCTGCAGGTTGAAAGGAAATAAACAGAAGAGAAAGAGTTGGAGGAGAGTGTAACTATAACTAAAAAGATAAAAAGAGAAATAAAAACAACATATGGCATACATAAAACTAAAGAAAATATGGCTAATGTAAGTAATACCTTGACAGTAATAACACTGAATGCTAATGGCTTAAACCCTCCAATCAAGAGACACAGATTGGCAAAATGGATAAGGAAATGTGACCCATCACTATGCTGTCTACAAGAAACTCACTCTAGACCAGGGATGCAAGGAGGATGTGAATGGCTTGGAAAACAATTTTACATGCAAACAATAGTCAGAACATTACACCCAATACAGTGGGATATACATTCTTCTCAAATGCACATGGATCATTCTCTAAGACATACCAAATGATAGGCCACAGAACAATTTTCAATAAAACCAGAATGATTGAAATTATGCAAAATATTTTCTCTGACCACAATTGAATAAAGCTGGAAATGTCTAATGGGCAGGGAACCAGGTTAGGCACAAAGATATAGATATTAAAAAAGACTCCCTTAGACAATCAGTGGATCAAGGAGGAAAATGCAAAATAAATTATCTACCTTGAAATAAGCAAAAATGAGAACACAATGTAACAAAACCTATGGGATGGAGCAAAAGCAGGGCTAAGAGGGAAATTCATAACCATAAATTTAAAAAGAAGAATGAGCTTAAATCAAAGACCTAACTGCACACATGGAGAATTTAGAAAAAGACAACAAAGTAATCCCAAAGCAAGTAGAAAGAATGAAAAAAACAAAGATTAGAGCAGAGTTAAAGAAAATTGAAAATAAGAAATCACTAAAAAAAAATAAACATAACCAAAAGCTGGTACTTTGAGAAGATTAATAAAATTGAGAAACCCTTAGGTACACAAAGAAAGAAAAAAAGAGAGCAGATGCAAATACATAAAATAAGAAATGAAGAAGGAGACATCACCACAGACCCTAAAGAAATGAAGAATGCCATAAAAGGATACTTTGAAAAATTATGTGCCAACAAGATGGATAATTTAGAGAAATGGAATAATTCTGAGAAAAACACAAGCAACCTGCATTGATGAAAGAAGAAATTGATGAACTCAACAGACCAACCCAAAGGATGAGATTGAATTAGTGATCAAGAACCTCTCAAGTTAAAAGAGTCTAGGATCAGATGGTTTCACAGGTTAATGCTACCAACCATTCCAGAAAGCACTTACACCAATCCTACTTAAACTTTTCCAAGAAATAGAAGTGGAGGGAGCATTGCCTAACTCATTCTAAGATGCCAACATCACCCTAATACCAAAGCCAAACAAAGATGCCATGAGAAGTAAAACTATAGACCAATTTCTCAAATGAACTTAGATGCCCAAATCCTCAACAAAATACTTGCTAATCATATTCAAGAACACGTGAAATGAATTATGCACAACCAAGTGGGTTTCATCACTTACATTCAAGGATGGCTCAACACAACAAAATCAATTAATGTAACACACCACATAAACAGATCAAAAGAAAAGATTCACATGATCATCTCTATAGATGCCAAAAACCTATCTGACAAAATAGAGCACTCTTTCCTGATAAAAACACATCAAAAGATAGGATTTGAAGGAAACTTCCTCAACATGATAAAGATTACATATGAAAAACCCTCAGCTAACATCATATTAATAATGAAATCCTAAAAGCTTTCCTTTCAAAATTTGGAATAAGACAAGGATGCCCACTTTCACCGCTCTTATTTAACATTGTGTTAGAAGTACTTGCTTGAGCACTTAGGCAAGAAATTACATGAAAGGCATGCAAATTAGAAAGGAAGAAATAAATATTTCACTATTTGCAGATGACATGATCTTATACATAGTAAGCCCTTAGAAACCTACAATAAAGTTTCTAGAGCTTATAAATGAGTTCAGTAGAATGGTAGGTTATAAGATCAATGTGCAAAAATCAGTACCACTTCTTTATACCAATAATGAACAATCTGAGGTGGAAATCAAGGAAAAAATCCTATTTACAATAGCAACTAAAAGAATCAAATTCATAGGAATAAACTTAACTAAAGGTGTAAATGAGTTATACACAGAAAACTACACAACATTGTTAAAGGAAATAAAAGTAGACTTAAATAAATGGAAGAATATTCCCTGCTCATGGATAGGAAGAATAAACATCATTAAGATATCTCTTCTACCCAAATGGATTTACAAATTTAATGCACTCCCAATGAAAATTACCAGCATATCTTTTACTAATTTGAAAAGCTAACTATGAAATTTATTTAGAAGGTCAAGAATCCCTGAATAGTCAAAGACATATTGAAAAAGAAAAATGAAATTAGAGGACTCACACTATCTGACCTTAAAACATTCTATAAAGATACAGTAGCCAAAACTGCATGGTATTGGCACAAGGATAGACATACTGTCAAATGGAACCAAATTGATAATTTTGAAATAGAGCTTTGTATATACAGTCAACTGATATTTAACAAGGGCACCAAGGCCATTCAACAGGGATAGAATCACCTTTTCAACAAAGGTGCTTGGAGAACTGGATATCCATATCCAAATGAATGAGAATGGAACACCATCTCACACCTTATACAAAAATTATCTCAAGATGGATCAAAGTTATAAATATAAGAGTCAAGATCATAAAGATGTTGGAAGATGATATAGGGAAGCATCTACAGGATCTTGTATTAGGAAATGGTTTCATGAACATTACACCCAAAGCATGAGCAATGAAAGAAAAAGTAGTTAATGGGACCTCCTCAAAATTGAATCTTTTGCACTTCAAAGGAGTTTTTCAAGACAGTGAAAAGGCAACCGACTCAATGGGAGAAAATATTTGGTAATGATATACCTGATAGCGATCTAATATCCAGCATATGTAAAGAAATCCTACACCCTGGAAATAAAAAGACAAACAACCCATGTAAAATATGGACAAGCAACTTGAAAAGACACTTTTCCAAAGAAGAAATACAAATGGCTAAAGAGCACAAGAAAAGATGCCCAACATCACAAACTATTAGGGAAATGCAAATCAAAACTAAAATGAGGTATCATGTTACACACATTAGACTGCCGGCTATTTAAAAAAGCAGAGGACTACAAGAGTTCCAGAGGATGTGAAAGAATGGGAATGCTTATCCCCTCTAGCAAGAATGCAGAAAGGTACAGCCATTGTGGTGAACAGTTTGGCGATTCCTCAGGAAGCTTACATAAAACTGCCATATGATACAGCAAACCCACTACTGGGTATATAGCCAGAAGAATTGAAAGTGGGGATGCCATAGGAATGAAATGAAAACACCTCTGAAGCTTAGTATTCTTTGGGGGATGCCCAATGTATTGGATTTCCTTCAATATATATACAGTCAGCTATGTTAGGAGGCATGTGCAAAGACATGCTGTACGTGTAAGGGCTGAGAAAGTTTTGGGTTGTGCAGGAGATAATGGAGAGGCAGAAAGCTCTAATTAAAAGTGTAAAGTAAGAAAGTTCTTATTTTTTTCAGCAGGAATTGATAAAAGCAGCTTTTTCCCATGCAGCAGTATTTTGCTTGTGCAGCAAAGTGGGTTTCAAAGTGTTTCAAAGATAATTTAACCAAAGCATTCTCACATCTCACACTTTTTTTAAAAGAAAGAATCAAAAAAGGAAAGGGGAAAATGCATCCTGACACAGCTCTTACTTATGGCTGCCCCTTTCTCAGTGGTTCAAGGTAAGAAATGGGAAACAAATTTTGGTTGCAGTGAGTGGGCAGTTGGTGAAAGGCCAGGTTGCAGTTTGCTACCTGGGTTCCGACCTGCACTGTGTGTTGGAAACAAAGTAGCCATGGGACAGTTGACCTCCCTTGGGAGGGATGAGGGTTAATGTCCTACCTCTGTAGCCCCTCAAATTCTCTCCTGATAGCCACCCCTGCAGCTATACCTGTCTTAGGTTTTTCCTTACCTGTGGAATCTTACCCATCTCTGGCTAAGGAGCCATCCTCCAGGGCCAAACAGGGTGAAGTGAGACTGCCAAAGTTTCCATGGCCTCCACACCCAGCACCTGCAGTGGGATTCCCACGCTTACTGGTGGGGCCCCTGCTCAGGTTATAAGTTTTGGAAAACCCAGGTTTACCAGCACCTGGAAGACTTTACAACTTAAGGAGACACAAGCAATCACAAATATGGACGTGAGCAGGATAACCTTGGAATATGGTAAAACTAGAAAAGGCAAGTGAGAAGGAAAGCAAGGAGACTTAGAGGTAAAGCTGGGAAACATAAGGGTAAAAAGTTTATTCTAGGAAAAAATGATTTATTACAAGCATGAATCAAATAAATTTTTATTAGCTAGCAGAGCTGAGCAGACCATTTATTGAAATTAAACAACTACCTTAATATTATTTATGAAAAACTAATTCAAGGGTGTTTTAACCAAAGGGCTCTTAAGTTTCTCTCCTTGTTGTCTTTTAGTTTTTGATCTTTGGACGTGGGTGAGAGAGATGAGGCAGTGACTAAAGCAATGAATTTTTATTCAGCATAATGAGCTCGAGAGAGGGCTAGATGAATTAACCTTAAGAGTAACAATAAAACAAGAAACATGATTATTAAAATAAGAGCTATTACTTAGATTCTTATGTTTAGGCCATGAAAGCAATTAGACATATTTAACCATTGTAAATAAAAATTGAGTGCTTGAAACACATTTTGTTGAGCAAGAAGTTGTATTTGAGATAGTTGATATTCCAGATGTTGCTGGTGAGCAAGCACTTCTCTGTATAGATGGGAGGAAAAACCCATTGTAAATGGGTTTTCACTTGTTCCCAGGAAAGTTGGAAACTGTTCCCAGGTAAGGAGGTGACACAAATTTTTACATGCCCCCAATCACAATGCAAATCTTGTCCGGTAAGTAGAGCTTGTTGTTTTTTGTCTATCCAAAGAATAGATGCTTCTAATGCATCAAGTTTGGTAAGAATATTATTATCAATATAAGTTTGTGTTAAAAGTTCATCGATGACAGTGGTTATAATTTGATTAACCACATGAGAAGTTTGGACTGATTCTGTGTGGGCAACTGCCACAGTGGTGGCAGTTGTAGCTATAATAATGACTGAAATAATGAAAGTAATAAGTGTACCAATGAATCTTTTAGGTCTAATAAGTGAGAGAGCATTGTTAAATTGAGCTATTCCTGAAGAGCTTTCCCAGGGATGAGATAAGTTAACTGGGAGCCATGCTTGTGCTTGTCTTTTAAGCAGGAATATGGAAGTAATATTGAGTTTGGCTACATTTTCATGGGATACACAGGAGGCAAAATAAGCTCCTGGGTGCAGAGTAAGATTGAAGATATTATTAATAAAGCTGACATTGGTAAAAGGGGTTAGAAGTAACATAAAAGGATGAGAGGTACAAATTATAACAGAGTCTATCAGGTTATGGGACAAATTTAAGCTGAAAAAATTATTATGTATATAATCTCCATGTGAGATGATATGGTTAAAAAAAGATAATCCAAGGCACCAGGTTTGAAAATGCCATGGACTGAAGAGAGATTTTGAGGTGTTGGTAGTTTGCATACAAAAGATGGGGTCAGAGAGAATCGTGTTTGCCAAAATGATGCTATGATTAGAGGGGTTGGAGAAATTAATAGTATAATTATTGCTGGATAAGTGTCCTTGAGGACCCTAGTTGATAATAGTGAGATTATATAATAAAGAGGTATAATGAAGATGGAGGGTCTGACAGTGGTGCCAAACAACATTAAGAGAGTTGGGGGTTCCAAAGAAAGTTCTAACAACAATGGTTGACAGGTGGAGGGTTGCAGTTGACAGGAGAGAGTGAAGAAGAGTTCATTGAGGAGGCTTTAATAAAGGTGACATTAGCAAGTTGAGAATTAAACTTTGGCTGACAGTGTAAGTAATACTGAGGTAAGATTTGAAGGCATAAAGTGTGAGAGATGAATGAAAAGCATAACAGTGTAAATTGGACATAAACAAAACTGTATGACTAATGGGTAGCCAACCAATGCCCTTTGTAAGGGAGCCTGATGGAGGGATCCAGTTTCCCCCAGTCCAGGTGATATCATTAGTAGAGTGTGGGGGTTCTGGATCCCACCTCGTGGCTAGATTAAACACAGGGGAATTTAAAATGTGAGTCCAGTAGTGATGTACATTAGCTGAAGTTAATGGGATTTGTATTAGCAAGAAGAAAAGAAGAAGGACATTTAGTGCTCTGTAAAATTTGATGCTATAACAATCAAATATGCAAGGAACTTATTTTCAGGGGAGGGTGGCACCACAGTGTGAGAGAGCACCTCAGTAGCCCTTTGGTCTAATTTTTTTAGATTTCCGCGAGGTAGAGGGCAAGATGGTGATGGTTTAGGTGGGCACTCACCATCTCTCTTGCAGAGGATGGCTGACTGAGGACAGGATCCTGCCTGAGTGGGCTGTTCTGGGAGCCCATGGAGTGAGAGCCTTAGGGACATCAATGGAGGGAGCTGTACAGAAATGTGGATTGCTCAAGATAAAACCATGAGTTTTTCCAGAGCTGGAAATGGCAGATGTGGACAACAAAGCCCCACCCTCAGGTCAAAGGGCTTGGGTGAGCCCTGACTTCTGCAGGCAACCCAGTGAAAGGGAGCATTCTCCGAGAGTGGGAGGGTTCTGGCAGGGGGTGGAGAGGGGTTTCCTTTCTGTGGGTTTGGTTGCCTGGACCCCCGTGCAGCTTTGGAGAGCACACCAGCCAGCTTGAAGTGGTGCCAGGCTGAGGGGTGAGGCAAATCTGCTAAGGAAGCCTGATTTACCTAGCCGCCCTTGGATATGGAGGTTTGGATCAGGAGAGGGTGGAGTCAGCCAATTCTGCACTGAGGAGTATCTGAATTTCAGCTCACCTGGGGGAGTCAGACAGTGGGAAGTGTTTGATAAGTTTCCTTGAGCCTATTTAGGATCCCCTTGGCAGAGGGGGTGGTCTAGAAGAGGCTTTCTTTTGGCTCCCTTATTTCTCCAAAAAAAAAAAAAAAAAG
>JAQZBX010029133.1:0-27459 GCA_029593785.1 Cabassous unicinctus
TTTTTTTTTTTTAAGATTTATTTATTTATTTATCCACCCCTTGCTGCTTGTGTTTGCTGTGTCCATTTGCTGTGTGTTTTTTCTGTGTCTGCTTATCTCCCCCTTGCTGTGAGGTCTTGCTGCATCAGGCCACTGTGCTGCACAGGCCAGCCTGCCCTCACAAGGGGGCTCCAGGAAGTGAACCCGGGGTCTCCCATATGGTAAACGGGAGCTCTATCAATTGAGCCACACCCACTTCCTGCTGTGAGGTCTTGCTGCATCAGCCCACCACGCCACACAGGCCAGTCTGCCCTCACAAGGAGGCCCTGGGAAGCGAACCCAGGGCCTCCCATATGGTAAATGGGAGCTCTATCAATTGAGCCACACCCTATCCCAAACAACACACTCTTAATCAAATAGTAGGTCAAGGAGTAAATCCCCCCCCAAAATCAGTAACTACCTTGAAACAAAAGAAAATGACAACACAACATATCAAAACCTTTGGGATATAGCAAAAGCTGTACTGAGAGGTAAATTCATAACCATAAATGCATATAATAAAAAAGAAGAAAGAGCTAAAATCGAAGACCTAACTCCACACCTGGAGGAACTAGAAAAAGAAGAACAAACTAACACCAAAGAAAATAGAAAGAAGGAAATAAAACAGATTAGAGGAGAACTATATGAAGTAGAAAATAAGAAAGCACTAGAAAAAAATAAAATTAAAATCTCATTCTTCAAGAACATCAATAAATTTGACCAACCCTTAGCTAGATTAACAAAGAAAAAAGAGAGAAGGTGCAACTACAAAAAATAAGAAATAAGGAAGAGGATATCACCACCAATCCCACAGAAATAAAGTATCATAAGAGGATACTATGAAAAATTATATGCCAACAAGAAGGATAATTTAGAGGAAATGGAAAAATTCCTAGAAACACACAAGCAGCCTACATTGATGAAAGAAGAAATTTATGAACTCAACATACAAATCACAAGTAAAAATATAGTATAGTCATCAAAAACCTCCCAAAAAAGAAGAGCCTATGATCAGACAGCTTCACAGGTGAATTCTACCAAACATTCCAGAAAACTAACACCAGTTCTGCTTAAAATCTTCCAAAATTAGAAGTAGATGGAACATTTCCTAACTCATTCTATGATGCCAACATTACCCTAATACCAAGCAATAGCTGCCACAAGAAAGGAAAACTACAGACCAATCTCTAATGCACCTAGATGCTAAAATCCACAACAAAATACTTGCTAATCATATTCAACAAAACATCAAACAAATTATACCACATGATCTAGTGAGTATCATCCCAGGTATGTAAAGATGTTTTCTGTACACTAATAACAAGGAATCTCTGAAGTAAATCAAGAAAAAAATACCATTTATAATAGTAACTTAAAAAAAATCAAATATCTAGGAATAAATTTAACTAAAGATGTTAATATCTTATACACAGAAAAATACACAGCACTGTTAAAGGAAATCAAAGACTTAAATAAATGGAAGAATATTCCCTGTTCATGGATAGGAAGACTAATTATCATTAAGATGTGCATACTACCCAAACTAAAATACAGATTTAATGCAATCCCAATAAAAATCAACACAGCATTTTTCACTGAATTGGAAAAACTAAATATGTAATTTATTTGGAAGGGCAAGATGCCCTGAATAGCCAAAGACATATTGAAAAAGAAAAATGAAATCAGAGGAATCACAGAACCTGATGTTAAAATATACTAAAAAGCTACAGTGGTCAAACCTGCATGGTATTGGCACAAGGATACACATATTGAACAATGCAACTGAATTGAGAGTTCTCATATAGATCCTCACATATATAGTCATCTGATATTTGACAAGGCCAACAAACCCACTCAAATGGGAGAGAAAGGCCTCTTCAATAAATGGTGCTTGGAGAACTGGATATCCATATCCAACAGAGTGTGAGAGAAGCACCATCTCACACTTTATACAAAGATCAGCTCAAGATGGATCAAAAAATTAAATATAAGTGCCAAGGCCATAAAGACCTTGCAAGATAGTGTAGGGAAACATTCACCAGACATTGTAATAAGAAATAGCATCATGAAATTCACACCAAAAGCATGAGCAGTGAAAGAAAAAATAATTAAATGGGACCTCCTCAAAATTAAAATCTTTTGCACTTCAAAGGAGTTTGTCAAGGAAGTGAAAAACAGCCTACCGAATGAGAGAAAATATTTGGTAAACATATATCTAATAGGAGCCTAATATCCAGCATATATAAAGAAATCCATTATCTTGAAAATAAAAAGACAACCCATTTTAAAAAATGGGAAGTGATTTGAACAGACACTTTAAAGAAGAAATGCAAATGGCTAAAAAACACATGAAAAGATGCTCAATATCACTATCTATTTGGGAAATGCAAATCAAAACTACAATAAGATATCATCTTACACCCATTAGTCTGGTGGCCATTAACAAAACAGTGGGCTACAAGTGTTTTAGAGGATGTGGAGTAATGGGATATCTCATACACTGCTGGTGGGAATATAAAGTAGTCCAGCCATTGTGGCGGAGAATTTGGTGGTTCCTCAAAGTCTAACTATATATCTGCCATATAACCAGAAAGTCCACTGCTGGGTATATATGCAGAAGAATTGAAAGCAAGAACATGAACAGATATATGCACATCAATGTTCATAGTAGCATTATTCACTATTGCGTAATGTTGGAATCAAACCAAATGCCCATCAACAGATGAATGGATAAACAAAATGTGGTATATACATACAATGGAATATTATTCAGCTGTAAGCAGAAATATAGTACTAATGAATGGGATAACATGGATGAATCTTGAGGACCTTAAGTTGAGTGGAGTAAGCCAGGCATTGAAGGACATATATTACATGACCTTTCTGATATGAATTAAGCAAATCAAGCTGACTCAGAAAGGTTTGAAATGTGATTGGAATGAAAGTGCTTTTTGTATCACTCCTCTCCCATACAATGATTCCCATTATGAATGGGAAAAAAATAAAAATCATTTAATAGGTCATCACACAAATTTATCTATAGAAATTACAGATTTGCAAAAAAAGGATTTTGAGCATGTCTCAGAATCAACTTACTACACTTCCAGGTAGTGAATTTTGGCAATCAGTGACAGATCAATTGAATAAAATAAACCCCTTACATTGGTGGAAATCACCCTCTGTACTTGTTAACTTCAGTGTGGTGATCATTGGTTCTCTGCTACTCTTAACTGTATTAGGCGGCATTCACAAAGCACTGCTGTCCCGCATTAGTAGGGCTGAAAAGACCAGCCATGCCAATAACTTGATTCTGCTTAAAACCCTTGACTCCCAAACCCCTGTCCATGGCAGCTTGGCCAATGATGGGCAAGAGGAAGGCAACCTAAGACAGGCACAGTCATCCTGGATGAAAAACAAAAAAAGGGGAATTGTTGGAAAAGATGCTGCGAGCCAGAGCATAAAGGGTTAAGCATTTAAAAAGCATGCTTGCTGGCAGAGAAACATTAGTAAATGTCTCCAAGGACACTGCATACTGCAGATATCAGTAGGAGGAGGCAGAGCAGGATGAACTCACCACACAGATGCTATTGTCTGAATTCCCAAGAAAGATTGTCTGGGAACTCAGAAACAGGTAGCACTCTCACACACCAAGCTGAGGAGCTAGCGAAGGACTCCCTACTTTTGTTATCAGCTTTGTAGTATAAAAAGCAGCTTCAGCCTCAATAAATTTGCCTGCATTCCTCATGGAGTGAGGTCCCCTGATCCCAATCTTTCTCTGGATCATTCCCAGAACCGTCTAATTCCACGTTGGATCACAACAATTTCTTCTTGATTTTTGGTAGAATTCACTAGTGGAGCTACATGAACAAGAGATTGAAGCAGGCTAGGTAGGGAATCAATAGATGGATATGGAAATTGGTTGCCATTAACATGTGTTCTTCAGTACCCCCAAGATGGCTGCTGAAAGACCTTCATGAGAACTTGCCTTCAGAACAAGGTTTCCTCTGGAAGCCAGGAAAAGCCCCCGATATTCTCCAGGGGCATTATCATTGGGCTTTCCTGATGGATTGTTGGGTGGGGTAATTAATCAAAACAGCTAGAACGCCTCACACACCAGTAGCAAAGGGGCAGAATAATTAATGGTTCTAAAAAAGCAACCTGGAAGCCAAATCAGTGTTCTTCTTGCCTCTTTCCCTGTTCCTGCTTTCTTTGCCTGGGTCTAGCTGTTTTTCCCCTGCTATAATTGCCATGCAAGTAAAGCCTGGGTATTTATAACCTGCAATGGAAAATTGTAGTCTTCAAATTGGCCCACTTTATCACTCTTCAGCCTCTTTCTCTCACTGGGACCCATGATCTGTTATTTTCTCCCATTTCCCTTCCCTCCCTACCTTAATAAATTAGTGGCCTAGTCAATATGGCATGCTCTTGAAATTAATGTCCTGCAGTTTAGCTAAGGATCTAGACAAAATCTGGTTACATATTTTGGTGCTGCCATTGAGGAGGTTACCAGTGAGTGAAACTGTGGTCTAGAGCCTGTTTAATGTCCATTTTTTGGTTATCCATTTTAAATGGGCTTGCCAATGAGCCCCCACAACATGTAATACTGGGAGGGAAGAGACTGGGACACAGGAAGTCTTTGCATCTGTGCCACATGCCCAGGATTGTTAATGCTGGCCCCAGCTGGGCAGTCAGTGGTGTGGGACAGGGGCCCAAAACAGGTCCCTGCCAAGACAGAGGTTCCTTGGCCAAGCTCCAGGGGCTGCAAAGCCAAATTTTCAATCCATTTTAGCAGCCATTGGCTTTGACCTTGTGCCTGGCTGCCATTTCCTTCACCTACCCTCTCTCCTTGGAGACAGTAGTAATGACTGAGAGATGGGGGCTTGCACCTCTCTGTGGGTCCATGTCTTTGCAGGCTTGCTTTCTTATCAACCACACCAGGCTATCTTCTGTGGGACAGGGTGGAAAAGCAGTGGTGGTCAAGGCCAAAGTTGGATGCCATGGGACTTCTTTTTCGCAGGGGGTGACATGTCGGGGCTTCATTCATGATTAGTCTTTACCCACATTTTATCTTCCCAGTTTTTATTACTCAATTTCTCATTATAGGTTTGGGTTAAAATGCTTTGGAATGTCTTAAAAATTGTGAAACTGAAAATTCATTTGTTAAGGAAGAAGTTACTACCTCAGGACCTCAAGGCCTGTTAGCTAGAAACAATTGACCTCTAATCACTTAATGAATTTTGATGGCTGGTCTAACTGGGAAACTCTTAGACAGTAAAGTCATAAAACTAGGACCTCTGTAAGAACAGGAAGAATTTCTTTTCTATCTTTTCTATTTGGCTTGGAAGCCATCTGATCTATTTAATCTATCTTCCAAGTCCAAGACAGTCCTGGAAATGTCTGGCATCAAGTTCTCTGTAATTCCTGGGGTGGCAACAACCAGAGAAGTAACTCTGAATTTCCCCCAAGACTTAAAGCCTTGGGCATTTTGATTCAGAGAGTAACCAAACTTCCCCTGAGAATTAGCTCAGGAGCTTTAATTTGGGTAAAAGTGCAGTCAGCCTCAGACCCTGGAATTTAGGGGTGCCAAGAACCAGAGCAATAAACTCTGAACAGCCCCCATTTCTTGGCCCCTTCTCTTCAGAGGACAGCCAAACATCCCCCTGAGACTTATCTCCAGTGCTTTGGTTTAGGTAACTGCTCCTAATGTTTCCCACCAAACTGTCTTGAGTGCTTTGACTGAACTTCAGAGTTTTCAGGCATCCCCCAAGACCTAGGTTGGCCATGGCATTTCCCATAAGCAGGGCTCTAGATTAAATTCTCAGGACACTGAAACCAGAGAATCAGCAACAAATTATTTGGAGTGGTAAATGCAGGTCAGACTTGGACTTTAGAATGCAAAATCAATTGGCTACAGAGCACTTCTTCATTCTTCCTCTAATAGTAGACATGGTCTCTAACCTACCAGCAGATTCCCCAAAGGAATATCTTATCAGGAATTGGGAAAATTTGCCTACTGCTGGTCTACATGGCCACAGTATAGCTGAGAGTAGCCTCTGTATGGAACCCTGAATTCCAGTTAAACCAGTGTAAAAGAGGAAGACAGATAGATCTGCAGCCCAGAAACCTCATGTCATGTCTACTTAAAGAAATGAGGCAGCACACCTTAAACTTTCATTACTTTAAACTCAATTGTGCATATAAAAGGTGTAAATAAGGATCAAGATCCAAACTGGTTACTAAACCACTCCTGAAAATTAAAATGCTCATGTGCCATCAATTAAGATTTTAAAAAGTTACTAGAAATGCTAAGGGTATAAAATTCTCTCTTCTGTTTTAATCTGTGTTTAACTTTGTGTTCAACTTTAAAATCTGAGTCTAACTTTGTCAGTTTGCTTGTGCCTAGGAAATCATATTTGTAGTTCACCTGTTAAAAATTGAAAAAGAGTGAAAGGTAATAAAAAATGAGTCTTTAAATGTTAATACTGTTTGTGATTAGATTTAAGGTATAAATCATAAGAGAAATTGTATCAACTGCAGAAATGCTGGAAACTTAGCTCTTGGGCATTCAATCCAGGTCTTCAATACACTGCAGGTAACCTCTCATTTGAGTTATTGGCTAGGTTCGTCACTGACCTCTAAAACAATAAAGATGGCTAATACATATATGGTTGTGCTCCTGAAGTCAATGGAGAATACATTGCCATTTCAAACTCTTGCAGCAGTCAATGATGGCTCAATACAGCCAAATGTACAATGGATATCACCTCCAGAATGGCTCTGTTTCATAGTGCCAAAAGGTGCTATGCACCAAGTCGGTGGAATACTGGAACCTACCTTCCTAGCTTCTCTCTAGGTCAATAGTGCTGCAGCATGCTGGCTGTGTGAAGGACAAAGCAAGTGGGGCAATGATTACCAGAGTACTTTGAGTAGAACTTAAATACAATTGGCAATATGGCCTGCTCCCATGGAGAGATAACATGTAGGATATTGCAAACCTGGATATTAAATCTATAATAGCAGCTCAAAGGAAAACTTATGCATTGAGTAATGTATTAATTAATAATAAGTACTGTACCTATATGTCTCCTATTCTAGTGACATGCCTGATTATGCTGATATCTTTTCTATTCTAGACCATATGCAGAGGAATATTGAACATGTTAAGAGTCCTGATAAACTTCATTTTCTAAGTAGTCAATGAACACGTGTATAAGATAAATGGCCAACTTGCCTAAAAGCAGTGGGGGCAACAGACCTTTTAA
Organism: Cabassous unicinctus; assembly: GCA_029593785.1. NCBI lineage: Eukaryota > Metazoa > Chordata > Mammalia > Cingulata > Chlamyphoridae > Cabassous > Cabassous unicinctus. The sequence goes on from JAQZBX010029133.1 coordinate 7,281, forward strand.
TCAAAAAGCCAGTAAATTACTTGGATGTGACCTCTCAGTCTTCACTTCACACCAGGTAAAAGACATTATTAACACAGGTCTCCCTCTTAGCCGCTGTTCCAGAACTTGTCCCACTCATAGCCTGGGGAGGACTGGCAGGCAGACATGCCATCCTACCAGGGCTAAGTGTTTCCCACCAGAAGAGAAACAGCAAATGAGGTGGCTAGGACCCAGTTCAGCTTAGCCCCTTTGAGATGGCCTATGGACAACCTTTCCTCACCCAGTGTCTAGAAATCAGGTTCTTATCAAACCTTGGCCAGAAAACAGGCCTCAGTCTCAATTAAAGCCAAAATGGAAGGAAGCTTACTCTGTAGTTCTGATATCTCTCTTACCTGTTAATGTTAAAGGAATTCCCAGCTTGGTGAACTTATCTCAAGTGAAGCTAGCTGACGAAGGATGTACCAGCTCACCAGAAGCACCTGACAGGATGTACAAGTGCCAGTCATTGGATGGCCTGAAATACCTCTTCAAGACACAAAGCTAAGTAGTATCTGTGTCAAAACCAGCTGTCCATTCTAACTCTAGCCCAAATGCTTCTTGCTAGGGGATGCCAAACCAGACACCCTTTAAGAAATTTTGTCTGTTTTCATTTCCTCTAGTTTCTTCCTATACAATAACTAAAAGGGCAATGCCTCTTCTCATTCCTCTCCTCTACCATAGGAACTGGCATTGGCAATGTATACCTAAACCAGTTGTCTACTGCAATCTCTCCTTACAAATAACCAACAGCATAAAATAACTCTTGAAATTCATTTCTTGCAGTTTAGCCAAGAACCTAGGCAAAAATCTGGCTTCAGGATTTCCTTATGGGAATATTTGAAACTGCACATTCAATTTTTTAAATATATAGAGAGCTATTGAGATTATCCATTTATGTTAAGGATCTTTAAAGTTTATATTAATTTAATAATTTGTCCATTCTATTTAATTTGTCAAATTCATTGGCCTTCATGTATTCATAGTATTACCTTACTCTTCTCTTAAAATACATAGAATGTGTAATGATATCACGTCTAACATTAAGAAACAAAAAGGTTGCAAACAGTTTTGTGGGAAGATGTCAGAGTAGGAAACTCCAGGATTGAGTCCCACCAACAGAATGACTATTAAACAGATAGGAATTGTCTAAATCAACAATTTAAAACTCTGGAGACTAGGAGAACACTGCATGGCATCCAAGAGTGTGAAGAGAGGTTGTTAAATTGCAGCAAATACTGATGATTTGCATGCTCTGCAGTAGCTACCATCACTCATCCACCAGATTTGCCACAAACAGCAGGAAGTTTTCAACTCACCTTGTTCCCTAAGATCTGGGAGGGGTTGTGGTCTTATAGCTGACTACCATTTGATCACTGGTGGCTGTCTCTGAGGGTTGCCATTCTTCCTACCCTCCCTAGGCAAAAGCTGCAGAGGAGACTTAAAGACAGAACATTTCCTCAAAACTACAGAAATAGTTAAAGGACTGCATTTACTGGGCAAGTGTCAAATCAAGAAAATGAACCTTTAAGGAGTCAAATAAGAAGCTACAGGGACCTTTCCTGGCCCCTCTCTTACCATCCTTCCAGGGCAGTTTGGAGCTAACCATAATTTCTTCTGTAGGTCACTGGTCATGTTACAGCTGGGAAAGTCTGACATGTGAAATTCCTCCCTGGCATGTTCCCCTTCCAGAATTTGCCCTTCAGGCCAAATCAACTTGAGACAGCAAAAATAGTATAAGAAACAATTGAATTGGATGGCCAGGACAAAGCCTTCCCTGTTTAAATTGTAGTGGTAGAACAACGAAGAGGGAGAAGGTCTATTTCCTAGGGAATAGAGGAGACATTCAAAATCTTGAATTTAGGGGAACTCCTCAGGCAAATAAGAACCACAAGCCCAGGAAAAGATACAGGCCCAGAAAAGACCAGAGGACTTTGCACTTTGGGTTAACCTTGAGCTGAGCTGCTTTTAAAAACATTTTTTTTTAATTAAAGAAGTTGTATATATGAAGACCTATTGTGCAGAAAATACAGGATTCCCATATACAACTGTGGGGACACAGAGACCCCCCTAAGTCCTCAGCACAAAGCTGCCTGTGTGACTTAGACATAAATTAAATGATAACAGCCTTCCCCAGAGGAAAGAGAATGTATAGATGTTTTCATAAACTATTATCTTCCCAAATCAGTAAATGTCCTTGGTAAATATTCTTCCTAAGAGCTTAATGAAAACACCATCATATCCCATGTGTATCCTTCATGTGTCCCTAAAAGAACTCTTTTCCCATACCATATTGAATGATCTTGTTATCACCCCTATGTAATGACATTCTTGTTGCTGGTTACTAATAAAAGTTTTTCCAAGATCAAGCTTGCATATTACAGGCAACACTTATTCCAGAGGAGTTCTTAAAAGCAGTAAAAATCAGAGATGTGAAATGATGGAGATCTTGTGGGTCTTCACAATCCACCCCAGGTAGTGGCCTACATTGACATAGGACAAGCGTTGCATCCACATTAAACCACAATAGTATAAAAGGCAACAAAATAATAAGAGTAATATATATGCAATTTGGAACAGAAATGAGGCCATGAGTCTCACCTTGTGACCCAGTAAGAATATCTAAAGCCATCCTATTTTGTAAAACTAACTTTTGTAGTCAGGTCATTTCTTTGTTTACTAAGGAAATTGCTATTTTGGATTCATTAAGGGCTTGAGCAGTGTGATTGGCTAAGCCTTTATGATTTTTCAGTGACATTGTAGCACCACCTGGCACAATAAAACAAAACAAAACAACAATTGTTAATGGGTAGAACCACCAGGAGGCATGCTTTACTTTATATCTAGCCTTGATAGTAAAATTACATAACTTAAGGGGTAATCAACCCACATCACAGATTTCCTCTAGTCATTCTATGCAATCAGGGACAATGCAATCTAGTGTGACAGACTCAGCCATTAACCATCCTAAACCATTATATCCTAATAAAGGCTGGGGCTTATTCACCTGTTCCCTCACAAGGGGAAAAAAAATTATATATATATATGTATACTTATGAGTCTCATTGAAAAATGGCAGCTGAATCTCAGTCTTAAATGAGAAGGTCTTATTCCCAACTTGTCAATGGGTCATATTCTGCCAAGAGAGTAAGGTGTTCCATGCTGTCTAATTTGTAGGAACAATAAGGAGCATATCATGCTGGTCTAACAGTATATGAACAACATTTCCATTATTAGATAACAAAGTAGTCTGGGACTTTCAAACTGAACCTCATGACCAGAGTCTTTGGCAGGCTTTGTTCTGACAAGCCTTCTTCCCTGTTTCCTATACTAACTGCCTCCACTTCCCCATAAGAAAGTTTACACCATTATTATTAAGGGGGAACTGAAAGGAAGACGCTCATGCAGAAAATGATATGGCAGACAAGAGAGCTTAGTTTGATGCTGAAGCCCTCGGGAGTGAGCCAAGTCTTTCAACTGCTAGTTTATACCTGGCAGTGTGGAGAGAGAAGAACAGATGAGCCCAGAAAGAGATGAGCCCTAGGAAGAAAGATGAGCCTTATGCCAACCTAGAGCTGAGATTGGAAGAAGCTGGTACCATGGAAATTAAGAGGAGGAGGAAGCCTGAACCATCACAGAGACAAGCAGCCATCTTGCTCCAACACAACAACAGACTTTAGTGAGGGAAGTAACTTACTCTTTATGGTCTTGTGACTGTAATCTTCTACCCCAAATAAACACCCTTTATAAAAGCCAACAAATTTCTGGTACTTTGCATCAGGAACCCTTTGGCTGACTAATATAGCCATTTAAATATTTCAGTTTAGAAAATGCTTTTAAAAATGTCCAAAAAATATACATAACCACATAGACTGTAATTACTTCATCTCAAGACAAATTTCACCTTAAAAAACACATTCCCTTACTTAATGCTACCTTACACATTATATTTTATAACTTTCTAAATTCATTCAAGCCTTGTCTTTGGTACTTCCACCCTGATTTTATGAAAACTAGCCTCCTTATCATAGGACAAAGCACATTCCCTTACAGAAATTTATAAAATTTTAGTCAGTATTGACTATGAATTCACTTCCACAAACCTTTTACTTCTTTCTATATCCATTTAAGTCTCATATTCCTCATTCTGATTGTGAAGAGGAAAAAATTATTCATTTCAATTTAGGCAAAAACATTTTTTTTAAAAAGAGTTTGATAATATTTTCATTAGCCAAATGACTGGAATATATTGTAAATACATAACTATAATTATTTGTTTAATCTTAATTTTAGAAAAATATTTCCGTTTCTTTCAAGACATTTTTCTTTACTTACTGAAATTTGGCTATTAGATTATTGCTGTCATCTCAAAAGCTGTTAAAATTTAATTGGGAAATTACAGTACAGACTATACAAAACAAGGTTTGTTCTGTAATATCCCCTCTGGCCCTATCAATTTAATTTCCAGGCTTAGCAGAGAGAATTCTAGCCTAAACTCACTTCTCCCCTATCTTTCCACACCCAGGCCATCCCCTTAGTTTCCTCAACTAGGATTATTGTAATTCTTTCAAGTTTAGAAAACCTTGGGTGTAGACTAGTCTATAGAAAGATTATGGAAGAATTCAGGATAAACTTTTTAATTTCTTTCCTTTAAATAGTTTCTTTATTCAGATTTTATGTGACTTTTTATCGTGTTTGGTTTTTCTAATTTGAAATTTAAGAGTGCTCATTAACTGATATGAACACTTATTTAATTTGAAGCCATTTGAATAGAGGTCTTTTAAGAATTTTCATTTGTTAATTTTACATTACCATCCAGAGGTATGAGAATATACGCTGAAAAAACACAAAAAGAATTAAGACACATGAAATATAAACTCACTAATATGACCCATAAATCTTACTCTGCCACCTTCAGAGATATTCTCCTGTCCATAAGTCCCAATAAAACTTATGTATGATTCTCTGCCCAGTTCATTCTTTGGTCTTGTTCTCTCATCAATGTGTGTGTTTCAGGTGTCAGTTTGGAACAGCAACCCTATTATTAATACTTTGCATTGATGTGGTACAGTTGTTACAACTGATGAAAGCAGATTTATAATTGTACTATTTGCTATAGTCTGTGGTTTAACTGTGTAGTGCAGTTCCATGAATTTAAAAAAAAATTATTCCATTACCATAAATAAAACCTAACATTATCACTTTTAAACACACCAAAATATATATTTCACTCTTGTTATTTTTATGCACAATGTGCTGTCATGAGCACAATTCATTACCAAAACATTTCCTTCATTCCAAATAAGAACTGAATATATTTTTATATGTATGTATTTTTAGAAGATGCTTAGATTACATAAATGTTACACAAAAATGACAAGGATTTCCATGTTCCCCATTTTCCATACCTCCCATTACATCCCACATAAACATCTTTCTTTAGTGTGGCACATCACCTGCAATGGATATACACATCCTCGGGCTTTGCCATTAACCATGGACCATAGTTCACATTGTAGACCACTCTCTCTCAGACACAGTTCTGCATGTTATATGCTGATGTAAAATGGCCTATATCTATCATTGTAATGTCACTCAGGATAACTCTCAAGTCCTGAAAAAGCACCTATATAACAACTGCTTTTCCCTTCCCTGCCCCAAAAGATTCCAGTGGCCACTGGCTCCACCTCACTGCTGTAATTTCTTCCATTGCTTAAATCACATTAAACCTACAACAGAATACTATTAAGTTCACTCTAGTCCATAGCTCTTCCCCCAATCCTGAGGAACTTAGGATGGTGATGTCCACTCCACCTCCAAGTGAGAGTGGGCTTAGATCCCATGGATACAGTGGATGGGGTTATCCTGCCTGAAGCCACAGAATCTCTCCATTCCCTGGGATGCCCATTGTCCATCATCGTCTCCTCACCAGGTGACTTGTTTGAGTTCATTGAGCTGTAGAGTAGGAGTTGCAGCTCCACCAAGATTCCAGGCACAGCTGGCACATGGGTAGGCCAGAGGATCCAGTCTCTGGAAGTACACCTACAAACTCTAGCATCACATATGTGCTTGAATAGAAGGGACTGATGGACCATGTGCAGGGAGGACTTCTTTGAGTCCAACTCTGTCACTCTCAGGAGCACAGATTCCAAAGTAGAGCCCACTAATAAGGCATCAATCTCTGGAGGTATCCCCACATTATATAGGACCTGGGTGTCTCCAGAACCCTGAGAAGCCCCTCTGGGTGGGATGATATCCACTTTGGTGTTCTATGAGATCCTACTGAAGTGTGCGTAAACGTTACCTCTGGAATGAGCTCCCAACTCTCTTTGAAGACTTTGCCACATGAACTTATTTGTCTTAACCTTTTCCCCCTTTTATTCACCATCCTTTCCAGTCATATTGCCAGTTGGAACTTGATATTAATCCCTCATTGCCAGGGAGATTCATCCCCAGGAGTCATATCCAATACTGGGGGGAAGGTAATGCATTCATATGCTGAGTTTGGCTTAGAGAGAGGCCACATTTGAGCAATACGGAGGCTTTCAGGTAGCAGCCTTCAGGCACCCCATAACAGTAGGCTAAGTTTCAGTTACAGAGCAAAGACACATAATACTAGTCATCAATAACAAGAACCCATCAGTGGACCCTACTCGTTTGCCAGACACTGCCCCTGCACTTGGGGGACCGTTGCTTCTCCTTTGGAGAATGTGGCAGAGCTCTCCAGGCTTGGAATTGAGTATTCCCTCATTTATTGAATGATTGTCTACACACTGTGACCATGCCCCACCTGTTGATCATTTGAAAAATTTTATATATCTTTCATGTATATTCAGGTGAGCTTCCTCCCATGAAACCACCATCCAAGACAAACCCCACAAATGATCCTCTCTTGTCCCCTCTGTAACCCTTCTGTGATCCAAACCTTCCTTGAAGATGAAGCCCATATAATAGCCAAATACAATTAATAGGAAAATGGAATAATAAAGATAAGTTTAAATATGAGATAAAATACATGGAAACCAAAAAAAAGCACTAGAAATAAAAAATATTGAAAAAAAAAACAGAAAAATTGTTTAAAAAAATTTTAATCATTTATTTTTATCACTGCATTATTGGGTGTCCAGTCTATACTGTGGCACCTACCCTCTCTCACTCCTCAATGTTTCCTGAATTTTCATTTGATTTTCAAAGAAGTTTTAGGTCACAGCAAAGGCACACACAGAATACTGGAAACTCCCATATACCCAACCTCCTTCCCCTTTCCTCACCCCATATTAAAACCTTTTTTATGTGGATGATAGCTTTGTTATAACTGTTATACAGATAGTGAAGCATAGCTATTAAATATTGTCAATGGTTTACAGTATAGTTTACAATTTACATGGTTCAGTTTAATAATTATTGATGATATTTTCCATGTCCTGTGACCATTAATTAAGGTAATGAAAAACATTTCCCATGACCACTAAATACACCCTGTTTGATCTTTTCTGTTACTTCCTCCCCATTCCCCTGGGGCTCATGATGCTCTCCTGTCTTGAATCATTGGATAACAAGATTCATAGTTACATGCAACAAGAGATCTTGAAATGCTGATTATCCTCTCTTATTAGGATCCACCCTTGTTTGTAAGAGACACCCTCCTGTCTGTTTCTGAGTGAATCAGTCCTCCCAAATATGGGTGCCCATCTCCTTCCCACTCACTGTATGGGTCTCCACTCCCCGACAAAACACATTATGACAGAATGAACACTCACACACTCCCCATAAGCCTACTTCAGATGCACCCCTTCCTGAATGCCCCCCAACATACACCCTAAACCAGTGACACTACCTTGTCATACTGCCATAAGAGCATTCCCACCCCTGCACTTTCAACATCATACCCACAAATGCCATGTTCACTTAGTCCCCCCAACTCTCCCCCCAGTATCCTGTGTATTCTAACCCACACTTCCTAATCTACCCACCTGTCAACCCTGCACAACCAAATCAATTAATATCACTACCCACCTGTCCTATACTTCAATATGCAACTATACTTTATCACTTTAACATAGATTATTTCCATATGCATGATGGCTCACAACTTTCCCTTCTTTTTCTCTCCCTTGTTAACCTATCTTTCAGACAATGGTTCTCAGAGACTGCTCACTTTCCTCAGTTCAAATCAGTGAGGTCATATTCTGTTCATCCTTCAATGCCTGGCTTGCTTCACTCAACATAAGGTCTTCAAGATTCATTCAGGTTATTCCGTGTGTTAGCACTTTATTCCTTCTTACAGCTGAGTAATATTCCACTGTATCTATGTACCACATTTTGTTTATCCATTCATCTGTTGATGGGCACTGGGCTGATTCCAACTTTTGGGAATTGTGAACAATGCTGCTATGAACATTGGTGTGCATATATCTGTTCATGTCTTTGCTTTCAATTCTTCTGGGTATATACCAAGCAGTGGAATCACTGGATCATACAGAAGATCTATTTTTAGTTTTCTGAGAAACAACCAAAGTGTCCTCCACAGTGGCTGGACCATTCCACAATCCTTCTAGCAGTGGATGAGGGTTTCTATTTCTCCACAACCTCTCCAACACTAATAGTCTGCTGTTTTTTAAATAGCTGCCATTCTGATGGGTGTAAAATGGCATCTCATTGCAGTTTTGATTTGCATTTCCCTAATAGTGAGCGGTGTCAAGCATTTTTACATGTGCTTTTCAGCCATTTGTATTTCTTCTTTGGAGAAGGGTCCTTTCAGGTCATTTGTCCATTTTTAAACTGGGTTCTTTGTCTCTTTATTTTTGAGGTGTAGGATTTCTTTATATATGCAGGATATTTGGCTCCTATCAGATATATGCTTGCCAAATATTTTCTTTCTTTGGGTAGGCTGCCATTTTATTTTCTTAATAACATCCTTTGAGGTGCAGAAGTTTTTAATTTTGAGGAGACCCCATTTATCAATTTTTTCTCTTGCTGCTCGTGCTTTGGGTATGAAGTTCATGAAACCATTTCCTATTATAATGTCCTGCAGATGCTTTCCTACATTATCTTCCAAGGTCTTTATGGTTTTGGCTCTTATATTTAAATCTTTGATCCATTTTGAGTTGATTTTTCTATAAGGTGTGAGATGGTATTCCTCTCTCATTCTTTTGGATATGTATATCCAGTTCTCCAATCACCACTTGTTAAAGAGGCCATTCTCTCCCAACTGAGTGGGCTTGATGACCTTGTCAAATATCAGATGACTGTATATGTGAGGATATATATCAGAACTCTCAATTCAGTTCCATTGGTCAATATGTCTATCTTTGTGTCAATACCGTGCAGTTTTGAGGACTGTAGCTTTCTGGTATGTTTTAAAGTCAGGTAATGAGATACCTCCAACTTCATTTTTCTTTTTCAATATGTCTTTGGCAATTCAGGGCCCCTTACCTTTCCAAATATATTTTGTAGTTCATTTTCTCAGTTCCTTAAAAAAATACAGTATTGATTTTTAAAGGGATAACATTAAATCTGTAGATTAGTTAGGGTAGGATAGACATCTTGATGATGTTTAGTCTTCCTGTCCCTGAACAGGGAATATTTTTCCATTTATTTAATTCTTCTTTGGTTTCCTTTAACACTGTTGTGTAATTTTCTGTATATAAGTCCTTTACAAATTTAGTTAATTTATTCCTGGTTATTTGATTCTTTCAGTTAGTATTGTAAATGGTATTTTTTAATTGATTTCTTCCTCAGAGTGCTCGTTATTGGTGTACAGAAATGCTACTGGTTTTTAGGATTGATCTTATAGCCTGTGATATTATTGAACTCCTTTATAAGTTCTAGCAGCTTTGTTGTAGATTTCTCAGGGCTTTCTATGTATAGGATCATGTCATCTGCAAATAATGAAAATTTTACTTCTTTTCCAATTTGGATGTATTTTATATCTTTTTCTTGCCTCAGTGCTAGAGCATGTACTTCTAAGACAATGTTAAATAGGAGTGGTGATAGTGGGCATCCTTGTCTTGTACCCGATCTCAGCAGGAAGGCTTTTAGGATTTCACCATTGAAGATGATTTTAGCTTTTGGTTTTTAATATATACCTTTTACCATATTCAGAAAGTTTCCTTCTATTCCTATCTTTTGCAGTGTTTTTCTCAGAAAAGAGTGCTGTATTTTTTGAATGCTTTTTCTGCATCTATAGAGATAATCGTGTGATATTTTTCTTTCAATCTGTGTATGTTTTGTATTACATTGATTGATTTTCTTATGTTGAACCATACTTGCATACCTGGGATGAACCCCACTTGGTCATGGTTTATAATCTTTTTGAGATGCTGTGGAATGTGATTAGCAAGTATTTTGTTGAAGGTTTTAGCATCTAGGTTCATTGGAGATATTGGTCTGTAGTTTTCCTTTCTTGTGGTATCTTTGTTTTGTTTTGGTATTAGGGTAATGTTGGCATCATAGAATGAGTTAGGCAATATTACTTCTACTTCTATTTTTGGAAGAGCTTAAGTAGAATTGTTGGCTCTTTCCAGAATGTTTGGTAGAATTCAACTGTGAAGCCATCTGGTCTTGGGCTCTTCTTAGTTGTAATGTTTTTGATGACTGAGTCTATCTCTTTACTTGTAATTAGACTGTTGAGTTCATCAATTTCTTCTTTCATCAATGTAGGGTGTCTGTGAGTTTCTGGAAAATTGTCCATTTCTTCTAAATTATCATTCTGGTTGGCATATAATTTTTCAAAGTATCCTCTTATGATACTCTTTATTTCTGTGGGGTCAGTAGTGATATCCCCTTGCTCATTCCTTATTTTGTGTATCTGCATCTGTTCTCTCTTTTTCTTTGTTAGTCTGGATAAGGGTTTGTTAATTTTATTGATCTTCTTGAAGAACCAGCTTTTGGTTTTGTTTATATTTCTAGTGATTTTTATTATCTATTTCATTTAGTTCTGCTCTAATCTGTTATTTCCTTCTTTCTACTTCCTTTACGCTAAGTTTGTTGCAGTTTTTCCAATTCCTGCAAGTGGGCAGTTAGGACTTCAATTTTAGCTTTTTCTTCTTTTTTAATACATGTATTTTAATACATGTATAAGGCTATGAACTTCCCTCTCAGGACAGCTTTCACTGCATTCCATAGGTTTTGATATGTTGTGTTGTCACTTTCATTAGTTTCAAGGTAGTTACTGATTTCTTTTGAGATTTCCTCCTTGACTCACTGTTTGTCTAAGAGTTTGTTGTTTAACTTCCATATCTTAGTGCCGAATCTGATTCTCTGGCCCTTAGTGATTTCCAATTTCATTCCATTGTGGTTGTGGAAATTAATTTGTATAATCTCAATCTTTCTGAATTCATTGAAAGTTATTCTGTGGCCTAGCATGTGGTCTATCTTGAAGTATGATCCATGTGCACTCGAGAAGAATGTAAATTCTGCTGTATTTGGGTGTAGTGTTCTGTATATGTCTATTAAGCCCAGGTATTTTATGTATTGTTCAGAGTCTTTGTTTCTTTATTTATCCTCTGTCTAGATGTTCTGTCTAATGATGATGATGGTGTATTAAACTCCCACACTATAATTGTAGAGGCATTTATTTCTCCACTTACTTTTTCCTGAGCTTGCCTCATGTGTTTTGAGGCACCCTGATTAGCAAACATTTATGCATAAATGTTTATGATTGTTTTCTATTCTTGAGAGATTACAACTTTTACTAATATATAGTGTTCATCTTTGTCTCTTACAATAGTTTTGCATTTAAAGTGTGTTTTGTCTGATATTAGAATATCTACTCCTGCCCTTTTTTGGCTATTGTTATATTGTAAAGTTGTTTCCCAGTCATTCACTTTCAGCCTCCTTGAATCCCTGGGTCAAAGGCTGGTTTCTTGTAGCTAACATATAGAAGGATCATATTTCCTTAACCATTCTGCCAATCTGTGTCTCTTGAGTGGTGAACTTAATCTATTAACATTCAGTGTTTTAATTCGCAATGAATTTCTTACTTCAGACATATTTTCTTTGGGTTAATGTATGTCATATGTTGTTTTGTTTTGGTTTTTGTCTTTTTAGTTGTTTTAAACTCTCCTCCAACTTTCTCTCCCTTGTTTTCTCCTTTCAACTTGTAGAATTTCCTTTAGTATTTCTTTAAGTGCAGGTTTCTTATTGGCATACTCTCTGTTTACCTGTGAATCTTTTGTACTCTCCATCATTTTTGAATGCCAGTTGTGCTGGATACAGAATTCATGGCTGGAAGTTTTTTCTTTCAGAACTTTGACTATGTTATACCACTGTCTTCTGGCTTCCATGGTTTCAGATGAGAAATCAGCACTTAGTCTTATTGTGCTTCCCTTGTATGTGATTGTTCTTTTTTCTCTTGCTGCCTTGAGCATTGGACATTTTGATACGTATATGTCTTGAAGTTAGCATGTTGGGATTTATACTGTTTTAGGTGTGCTGTGCTTCCTGGATCTGCACATCCATCTTTCTCAATAGGGTTGGGAAATTTTCAGCCATTATTTCCTTCAGCACTCCTTCTGTTCCCTTTCCTTCTCTTCTCCTTCAGGAAGGCCCATATTGAGTAAGTTTGTGCATTTTGTGTTGTCAGCTAATTCCATGAGTCCCTGCTGGATTTTTTCTGTCTCTTTGTCTATCTGTTCTACTATCTGTTTGATTTCAGATGTATTGTCTTCCATATCTCTAATTCTTTCTTCTGCCTGTTCAAATCTGATGCTATGTGAATCCAGCGTCTTTTTGATTTCTTGGATTGTACCATTTATCAGCATCATATTCATTATCTTTTTATGTATGTTTACAATTTCTTCAGTATGTTCTCCCAGTGTCTTCTTAATATCCTTTATCTCTTCATTCACTTCATTATGTTGGTCCATGATATTTGTTAGGAGAGTTTTGATTAGTTGTTCAATGTTCTGCATCTCTTCCTGGTTTTCAGTTTGTTCATTGGACTGGTCCATGTCTTCCTGTTTTTCAGTGTGGTTTCTAATTTTTTCTTGCCCTCTAGTCATCATTTTGCCTTGATTGATTTATTCGATTGATTAACTTCTCTCTCTGCTCTATAGTTTTATTTAGCTGGTGGTTCAGTGTGTGTTACTTTTCTCTTTGACACTTCTTCTTATTTTATTTCCTTGCCTCTTTCTATATTCCCTTGAAGGCAAAAGGTTAAGGGGAGAGGAATTAAAAGATGTGCAAAAGGAAAAAAGAATATTAATAATATTGATAAAAGTTAGAGGAGGGTCTGTATAAGACTTAGTGAAACAAATATTTAACTCATGTAGGCAGTTTAGAGTAATAGGAAAAAGGTGGAGTACCTACAATGGACTGGGAAACCAAATAGAGGAATATATATATAATGATTTATAAGGCTAGAATGATGAGGAGGGAGAGAGAGTAAAGAAAGGGCTGAAAGGAAAAAGTTAATATTAATTTTAAAAAGAAGAAAACAGAATAGATAGAGTAGAATTGACACCCTTAAGTTGTGAGCCAATGAAAAAACGTGGTATATAAGAACCACAACAGAAAGCAGAAGACAGAAAGATGAAGGAAGGAAAGGAGATAGCTTGGGACACAAAATCAATATAGACGGAGAATGGGAACTCACTGAAGAAGAAGCACAGCAAAGGAGAGACAAGCTAGCAGCATCTAATTAAAAAGAAAGAAAGAAAGAAAAAAGAATGGGTGGAGGAAAGTGGAAAGAAAAGCAAGAGACAACAAATAAACAGAGAAAAACCAAACAACCACACAAGCAAGTAGTCAAACAAATCTAAGGAATAATAGTGTTCATTCTTGGGCCCTTGTGGAACCTCTCAGACTGCTTGTATTTATCAATCAATTGCCCTGCAGTGTTCTATCTACAGGTTTTGAAGCAGATTTTAGCTATAAAACTAAATTAAAAAGAAAAATTACTTTTTTTTAGTTTTTAAGGAGACTGTCTTTTTTTCATTTTTTGGCAAAATAAGGGACCCAAAGCAAGTTCTCTTCTAGACCACCCCCTCCACTGATGTGACCCTAACTAGGATCATGGACACTAATCAAGCACTTCCCCATTCCTGGCCTCCCCAGGGGAGCTGAAGCTCTGGTGCTAGTCAGTGTAGAACAATAAAAATGGCTTACTCCACCCCCTCTGGATCCAAGCCTTAATGTCACTAGGCTGCAGGGTAAATCAGGGCTCCACAGCAGATTTTCCTCTCCCCTCAGCCTGGTGCTGCTTCAAGCCAGCTTATCTGCTCCCCAAATCTATAAGGGGGTCCAGGCAGCCAAATCGACAGAAAGGAAACCTCTCTTCACCTTCTGTCAGAATCCTCCCCCTCTCAGAGAATGCTCCCTCTGACCTGGTTGCTGGCAGTGGTTGGAGCGTATTCCTGGGCAGCTAGGCAAATCAACCTTCCTCAGCAGATTCACCATTCCCCTCAACCTGGTCCTGTTTCAAGCCAGCTATTTTGTTCCCAAAATCTTGCAATGGGTTCCAGGCAGCAAAATCCACAGAAAGGAAAGCCCTCTCAACCTTCCACCAGAATCCTCCCACTCTTGGAGAACACTCCCTCTCACCAGGTTGCCCCCAGGAGTCATGGCTCAAACCAGCCTTTTCCCCTGAGGGTGGGGCTCAGCCTTCTGTGTTAACCTCCACAGGCAGGGTTAGAACTCATGAATCTCTACTGAGCAATCCACACCACTGAGCTCCCTCCAGATAGAGGTCCCAAGCCTCTTGCTCCATGCACCCACAGCACAGACCCCCAGGCAGGACCCCACCCCAGTCAGCCATCCTCAGAGAGTGAGTCAGTGAGTGTCCTCCTAAACCAATGCCATCTTGCCTCCAGAACTGAATATATTTTAAGTCTTATTTATCTATTCTGTATTCCCACCCTATCCTCTTATAACCTATATTCTAGATTCTATTTCTGAGTTTTTTTATTCTAATTATTCCATATTGATGAGAGCTTACAATATCTGTCCTTTTGTGTCTGGATTATTTCATTCAAATGTTTTCTTCAAGGTTCATGCATGTTTTTATATGTATCAGAAATCTTTTCTTTTTAAAACTAGAAAATATTCCATTGTTTGTACATACTAATTATGAAAAGATTAGTACAATCCAAATGTCCATCAACTGATGAAAAGATAAACAAAATGGGTCTAGCCTCTTGATTGAAGTTATAAACTCAGAAGACCTCTAGTCAATGGAAAGACAATGTGCATAAACTGAAAGATGCATTTTTGCATTGGTTGGTTGGTTCTGTTAAATTCTAGTACTCTAGAAAATCCCCCTCCTATCTCTAGCTTGATACACACTCAAGAAACAGACAGCTCAGGGACTATATACCAGAGTTAACAATTTACAATATCATAATCTACAGTGTGTAATAAATGATTACAAGACATAGAAAGAAACAGGAAATGATGGTCCATTCAAAGGAAGTTGATAAAACCATCTAAACCTGATATCCAGAAAGCACCAACAAAGGAGACCAGGCAGTGCAAACCAGGAAAATACTTAAAACAAAAAATGATCTTCAATGTGCTTAAGGAGATGAAGAGAAAGAGCTAAAGAATGTCAGGAAAACAAAGAATGAACAATATGATAAACTCAATAAAGAGACAGAAATTTTATAAGGAACAAAACCAAACTGGAATTGAAGACAATAACTGAAATGAAAAATTCCCAGAAGAGGTTCAAAAGCAGTATAGAGCTGGCAGAAGAGAGAATCAGTGCACTAGAATACAAGACAATTTAAAGGAATCAGGCTGAGAACTAGAAAGTAAAAAAAGATTTAGAAGAAATAAAAATAGGATAAGTATACTAATATAAGCATTTTGGTAGTCCCAGAGAGAGAAGAAGCCATAAAAGGACTAGAAGAAATATTTGAAGAAATAATGAGTGAAAGCATTAAAAATTTGATGGAAGATTTGAATATGCACATCCAAGAAGCCCATTAAACACCAAACAAGATCAAAAGAGTGGGGATAAGGTGGCAGTGACATGAAATGTTAAAATTGCTGAGAGAAAGAAAAAGTTTAGATTGTTATATTTTATAGCTTTGCAAGAAATTTTATATACAATCTAGGCAAAGAAAAGAGTCAATAAAAGAGAAGACCCAATGTATCTATAAGACAAATTTGTGGTCAGTTTGCAAGCGATGTCTAATTGTCACATTAATGAATGGATGAAATCTTATGTTTTGTACAATCTTGAGACTATTTATTTTGGAATAAAGAGCATTTAGAATATGGAGTATATACTTCCATGAACTATTTTATCCAAGTATGAGGAATTATCAGGCACCCAGTGGAGAGGCAAAAGCTATAGCACATCTTCTGCTTGGTCTGGATGCAATGCAGCAGCCATATCTGGCCCCTCTGGATGTCCTTTTTAAAAAAATGCAGGATAATTTTGTAGTAAGTTTATTTAGAAACCATCACATGCATTCATTCACAAATCAGTGTTTTTAGGATGATTTTAGAGGTCAAATAACTGGTTAGTCATTAAGATAATGTCCAGTTGTGAGATGTTTTAATAATTATTTAACTCATATTTCATCAATGAAAACTCTCATTGTATTCCTATTAATTCAGCACCATTATAAGGCTTATTTTCCTTCTTTTATTAACAAAGAGTAATAATTATCAGGCACAAAAGTACAGTGTATTTAGTAGTCAGCTGTAAAGAAATAATAATAATTAATGGATGGTTTTTTTTATCTATTTTCATTAAATTCAGTTCTATTATGCATGTATATGGGCTCTTCTAGATCCTTGGCATTTCATAAAATGTTACATTTAGGTTTAAATGAAAAAACTTTCTTGGAATTTTTGAAGTATTGCTTTGAATCTAGGCAATACTCTGGCAGGAGAGGTAATAGACATTTTTAAATTTTGAGATGGGAATGTCACTTTATTTATAAGGTGCTCTTTAATTTATCTTACCAAACTGTGGTTTTCAATGTAGGTGCCTTAGAAATGTTTGGTAGTAATTAATTATTAATATTTTATTAAGTATTAATAATTTTGATGATATTAAGTAACATGTTATAAATTCTATGTCTGATTTTTTGTTAAAAGTAAAATGTTTACATTGAAATTTTGTGTATTGATGTTTTATATGATAAACTTCCTAATCTCATTTATGTTTTAAAGGCTATCCTCCATATAGATTGGAAGATGTAAAACTGCATTTGTTTAGAGGCAACTACATTGTACATGTAGAAAATGCTAACAAAAGTAAAGAATAGCTATTATATTTTATAATTATCAAAGAAATTTTAGCCTAAATAAAGAATTCAGATATATACTAGTCTGTTTCTTTTTTGGATGAGCTTGTGTAGAATTGGTATTATTTCATCTTTACTGTCTGGAAAAATCCAACAATGGTGCTATATACACAAGGTTTTTTCTTTGTTGATGATTTGACACTCCAAATTCAATTTCTTAAGAAATATAGGGCTTTTGAATTATATATTATTTACTTTCCTGAGATTTAAAAAATTTATAATATTTAAATAATTTGTCCATTCTTTCAAAGTTGATAAATTATTTTGTTTAATGTGTTCATAATATTCCCTTATTATCATTTTAAAATCTGTAGATTATGTAATGATATCTGTAACATTAAGAAAAAAATAATTGTAAACAGTGATGTAAGTATCCTAGCTATCAGGGAATTAAAAACAAATAAAAACCAAACAATATACAGAAAAGGATAAAAAAATAGGGGATGAATGTAATGTCAAAAATAACAGTCTTACATAAAATTATCAATAAAAGTAAAGTTGATTCTTTGGAAAGGTTAATAACATTCAGAAACCTTTAGCATGATCAACCAAAGAAAGAGACAGAAACAACACAAAATTCCAATATAATGGAAAACTTATATATTGCTAGTAGTAATACCAAATTAAACAAACACATTGAAATGCTGTTTGACATTTTTTATAAAACCTACCATAAACTATAATCCAGTCATTTCACTTCTAGGTGTTGATTTACAATACTACAAATTTGCATACCTGGAATCAAAGAACCAATTAGGTATAGTATGAGTCAGTTATCTGTGCTTATCAAGAAAAATAAGTTGCATATCATCACATTTCTACCATGTCTGCTCCTGCCTGCAATCAATGTTAAAGAGCAGCTGAACAAATTAAAGTCAAAGATTAGAAATAATTTTCCCTTGACCATATCCTGAGGTTGTATATCCATCTCATGGTCAGATTGCAAATACTCTTCTGAACAACATTCTCTTTGTTTACAAAGTTCTTTCCTGTGACCCTTCTGCAAGAAATGCAAACAACATCCATGCCACACACTAAATTCATTAGTTATTATTTTTTAACAGAGATTCAGGAGACTTGACCTCCAGAAAGCACTTTAAGTCATATTGTACTATACTAGTTTCTACATTGCAGAATCAATTTTGAATGCCACTAGATGTTATATAGGTAAAAATATATCAAAATTAAGATGATTACTTATACGTTGCATCTTCTCATTACTACAGAATATGTGCCATGATGTGTCCTACTTGTATCAGAAGTTTTTAATAAAATTATCAGGATTTTTTTTCATTAAAATATACTGCTTAAGAAAGCATCATATTCATTCCTTTGACAAAGATGATTTTTCTTCAGGTAATCCTACCTAATCCATCTCAATAGCCACAAAAATAAATATTTATCTATATTATTTTTGCATGGTACCATTAATATTTGAATAGATGGTCCTTAAAACTCTAAATAGTATCACCTTCATCTATAGCATTCATAAGAGCAATAAAATATTTAATTTCTGGGGAAGATTCTAGCTATATAATTTAATTGTGTGCTTCATTCAAAAATAATGTTTGCATACAAACTTTTCTCATGGCGTTTTTCATCTCTGCATTTCTGAGAGTATAGATTAGGGGATTGAACATAGAAACAATGGTGGTGTAAAATAGTGCAAATATTTTATCCTCAGGATAAGTGTCAGGTGGCCTAAGGTAGACAAAGATTGAGGCTCAGAAAATAAGACAAACACTGTGATGTGAGACCCATAGGTGGAGAGAGCTTTGAGTCTTCCCTTAGCTGAATAATTTCTTAAAATGAATTATATAATGACATAAGAAACAAATAAGATAAAGATTACTAAGGAAAAACATATTTGAATTCACAACTACAGGGACACCAGTGATACAGGTATCAGTACAAGCAACATTTAGCAGTCGGAAGATATAAGAAAAACAGTTATCCATTTCATTAGGACCACAAAAAGGCAACTGGATTATGAAACAAAATTGAGGAAAGGAATGGAGAGCTCCACCAACCCAGGCAGCTAGGATTAGAAGGTTGTATCTTGTGCTGTTCATGATAGTCATGTAGTGCAGAGGTTTTCAGATGACAATGTAGTGATCGATGGCCATGGCAGCAATAATGAAGTTCTCAATACTTACAAAGATGTGCATTGTAAAGACCTGTAACATGCAATTCCCATGGCAGATGGATTTTGTCCCCACTATCAAGTCACTGATCCATTTGGATGGAACACTAGAGGTATAGCAGATATCTAAACAGGAAATAGTACATGGGTAGGTAAAAAAGGGAATTGCATCAAATGGAGACAAGGATTAGGAGGTTTCTTACTGAGATGGAAATATAACAGAATAAAAATAGCACAAATCAAAACATTTGTATGTTCTGGTCATAAAAAAGTTCCAAAAGAATGAATTCTGAGATATTTCTGTGGCTTTCCAGGTATTCCAGTTTGGTTTATATTCTGTACAGTTGAATTGAGAGTCTGAAAGAAAAAAAATGATTTTGATTTAAAATATCAATGTATCACAATAATAGAACATTTACCAAAAATGGATATTTATGCATAGAATATAAATATTAATTATTAATTATTAATGGATTTATATTGATTTTTCATTTTTATAATGCATCTTACTTTACAAAACATGTGAAAAATTTTATAATAAGAATATAATGCATTTTAAAAATGTCAGTAATGATTAAAGAATATTTTTAAATTAGTTTTATCATAAAGAAAACATGTTATTCTTCTGAAGTATATTTTCTGGATAAAAACAAAAGTTTAATTTACTCAACTAAAATAACAGTTTTTGCATATTTTAAATATTTGACTCCCTACAGCCATGGACTCAAATTTCTTCTTTCCACATGAATGGAGGGCCTCT
>JAQZBX010029134.1:0-11231 GCA_029593785.1 Cabassous unicinctus
CCAATATTGTACTTCTTGATTTGGGTGGTGGTTAATGAGTATACACAAATGTAAGGTGTCATCACTACACATAAGATTCGTGCATTGTATTGCATGTATCTCTCAATAAAAAAACACAGCACACTAAAACACAGCTTACTGTAGTCATCCTTAAGGGAATATTTATAGAATTAATCACTGTGTGACTTGAGCTCTTCAATTTTGTTCCATTTATTTCATTAGTAATGCTAGTACCTATTTAGAATCTTTTGATGTTCAAATGTGTATGAAAGGGACAAACTAAGTTTGAAAACACATCTTCTCAGAGTAACATGGTTTAATTATACCACACACAAAACACTGTGGGATTTATCAATTTATTTAAAATTACTTCATATTTCTGAAATCTTCAACCCATGTCCACATCTGTATATATGGACGAAGGCTTCTTATAATCAGCTAAGTGTTGCTCATCCCTTTGAAGTGCCCAGCTGGACACAGTGGTGGGCGATACAGAAGAGACAGTCTCTGTGCCTGGAGGAGATGATTACTGTCTCTGTGCGCCAAAGGACAGATACAGACTCTGTCTCCAGCCAAGACCAGAGTAATTCTGTAAAGTGGGATGGATAAAATGTGCATCACCCCTCGATATCTCCAGTGAAGACTTATTTCATTACTATGGGTTGGTAAATGCCCTGAGCTCATCAATTCATCACTCACACAAGAGGCAAATCCACAAGAATGGGTATGACTGCTGTTCAGGCTAACTTCCTGGTTATCTCAATACCCTATTACTAACAAAGCTCACGTTTGTTGAGCATTTTTGACATGCCAAGACTACGATAGGCTAATATGTATTAATTTATTTAAATCTCCTAACAACCCAATGAGGTAGATACTGCTACAATCCCCATTTTACAGAAGACAAATCTGAGTCATTGACATATTAACTTGCCCTAGGTTCACAGTTATTCAGTGTCAGGACTGGAATTTGAACCCATGTAGTCTGATTCCAATGTAGTCAATTACGGCCATATATTCTTAACCACTTGAGGTAAGTGAGAAATGATGGAAAGCCATACATCAGTAGGCAGATAATTTGGTTAGGGCTATTTTGATAATGAATGGGACAGCTATATCACAGCAGATTGGGGTGACATTCCAGGATCATGCAGGATCAAGCTTGAGCCACCTAGCTTTTCTGCAGTCCCCCTTTCCCAACTATATTATCTTCCTGCTGCTCGCTGCCTTCCTTCTTCATTTCTTTAGTTAGGCTATAAATAATTATTGTACACCTACTATGTACCAGGTTTCTATATGAGTAGGAAATAAAAAATTTTTAAAAAGGCACAGCCTCCTCCAAATTTATGGCATATACAGCCTTCACTTTCTTCCTCTTATGCATAATTTCATCTTGTTTCTCTTTTATTCAGTTCAGGCTGTTGCTTGGTGACCTCAGAGTAACTTTTTTTTCTAAGTCCTGACCCTTTGCCTTTCAGCATCAGTTAAAAAGTGCAGAAGCATCTGGATCCTACTTTTCAGTAAAATGCCTTTTCGATAGCTTCAAGTACGGTTTGTTTTAATTTGGGAGTGTTTCAAGTTCAGCTTAGTTCCATCATTCATCTTCTGGCAGCTTGATAACCAGGGAGCAATAACTCCCTTATCTGTGGGCTGTTTAATGACTATATAGCACCACCCTGGGAGCAATAGACCAAGGCCTGTTTCCAGATGCCATGTTTTAAGACTTTCAGCTGGAAAGACATTCACTATGTGAAATTTATTCTGATTGTCAGGATTTGGCCTTCTTATTCAGAAGCAAACACAAGACACACACACAAACACCTGACCTCTGGCTTGCTGCCTCCTGCATTTCTGGCTTTAAGCCATATGATCATCTAATTTGTAGTTTTTCAGACAAAGGAGGTTAGAAACTGGCAAATGTAGCCTCAACAGCAGATAACCAAAGCCTGTGACAGAATACCGTGGGCTACTATAGAAAAGTTTTTTGTTTTTTTTTTTTTTTTATGTTTACCTTCTGTTCCACAAAACGTAGCCATTTCTTCTTTTTCGTTTCCTTTTCAGGTTCTGTGACCTCCAGGTCCACGAGGCACGAACCACTCAGTTGCGTTGGTTTTTGCTGCCCTAGTAGATCTTATTATGCTTACATACATTATGCATTCTGGAGCAGAAATTTTTGCTGGAAAGCTGCACCACTAGATTTGATTTGCATTTTTTACTAGATACTTTTCTTTGGCCCTTAAGGACAAACATGCTAAGGATGCCTTTGTGCAGTAACAGAAAAGAAAACACAAAACACTATTTGTGGGCTTGAATTCGT
Organism: Cabassous unicinctus; assembly: GCA_029593785.1. Taxonomy (NCBI): domain Eukaryota; kingdom Metazoa; phylum Chordata; class Mammalia; order Cingulata; family Chlamyphoridae; genus Cabassous; species Cabassous unicinctus. The sequence continues at coordinate 2,318 of JAQZBX010029134.1, forward strand.
GTTCTTAACTCAGAACACTGCTTGAAAACAGAGCATGCCTAGACGGTTTGTTTGGAGCAGATAGGGTGAAAAGAGCAGAAATAAAACCTTTAGTGAAATCCCATCTATAATTAAAAACAAAAATGCTAACCCATAAATTCAAACCTTGTCAAAATGACAGGTATTTTAAATTAAAATAATGTACTCCCAATTAAAAGGAAAAAATTATTGTTTTTGAGGCCCTCGCCCTGCCCTGCTAGCACTTAAGAACGTGCTTGGTCAGCCTACTGGATAATCCTGTACTGTGCGTAATTCTACTACAGTAATCTCTGCCCTAGAGATTGGCGGTGGGGTTGGGGGTGGGGGAAGATAAAGAGATGGACTTCTAACGTGTGAGTGGGCGCCCCTTCCACAGAATATCTAAAATAGGGTGCAACAGTCCTTCCTCAGCTCATTAGGAGCCTTGGCCAGGCCAGGGGCGAGGGCCTGGGGTCCCGGCAGGCAGGGCCATGGCCGTGGCCGTGGCTCGGCTTGATTTAAAGCTGGTCTGAGCGGTCCTTCCTGGCTGCTTTCTAAGGCTGCGGCCGGGTCAGGCGAGGCCACGGGAGCGTGACCGCTTCAGGCGGAAAGACGCTGTGACAACTCAGCGTTGGGTCGCTGAGGTTGGAGAGGACCCAGCGCCGGGCGGGCGCTCCCAAGAAGCGAACCGAGTGGCAGGGCCGGAGGACCCGAGCGCAGGACCGGGGGGTCTGCACTGGCCGGACGTCCGAGCAGCAGGCCCAGGGGGGCGGGTCTGAACCCGCAGGGAAGTGGGTCGGACCGGCACCAAGGACCTAGCGCGCACAATGCCTTCCGAGGCACGCATACCACAACTCCCGGCGCGCCCCGCGCTCGCAAGCCGGGAGTTCCAGCGTGCACTGCGCGGGCGGCCTGACAGCTGGGAGCCGCGTCGGGGCCGCTCCGCTCCCAGCAAGCCACTGGCCCCCTCTCGTTGCTCCCGGTGTGAACGCTCAGCAAACACTTGCTTCTTCCTTCCAACTGCCGGGGACCCGACCCCGCGAAGCGAAAGCGGCCTCGTAGACTCAACCCCGTCGAGTCGGCACCAGCCAATGAAGCGAGGGGACCATGGCCACGTGACAGTGGCGGGGCGGTGCTCTGGCGGCTCCCTGATCTCTATGGTCGTTGCGGCTGCTAGAGGGCGTGTGGCCCGCTGGAGGACTGCCTTCATCCCTCCTCCATTACCTCACTGCCTCCGGGGGCTGCTGGGATAGCGGAAGACCCAGGTCCCGGCTCGCTCAGTCCTCCAGCCGCTCGGGGACTACCTCCAGCCGCGACTCCCGGCCGTCGCTGCCGCCTCTTTCTCCTCCTTCACCCGCAGCCGGCCTGGTGAGGCCCACCTCACCCGCGCCGCGCGTCTGGCCAGTCCGCGGGCCCGCTTCTCTCGGGAGCCCCCGCCCAGGCGCATGGCTCCATGAAGCAGCAGGAGGAGGCAGAGCGCGAGAGGTCCCGTCCGCCCCGGCTGCGTCTGGGCCAGAAGGAAAGGTGGGAAACTCGGGCGAGCCGGGGGCCGTCGGGGCGCCCCGACCCGCGGGCCCGGGGAAGGGGGTGGGTGGGCGCCGGCCCACGGCGAGGGTCCGGGGCGGCGCTGGGGAGGAGCGGGGGCGCCGGGTGGGTCTCCGCGGAAGGCAGGAGTCGTGGGTAGCCGCGGGGGGCGGGGGTTGAGGGCGGCCGTCCCCTCCCGGGCCGCGACGCGAGGTTCTCGCCCGGACTCCCTCCTGGAAACAGTCCCGGGCCCGTGGAAAGTTTGGTGGTCTCCGGCGCCGCCTGGCGGCCCCCGTCCCGCCGCCCCCCTCCCCCGCCCGGCGTCTGGATTCCACCCCCGCGGCTCGGCCCTCTCCGCTCTACCCGTCGCTGGGTCTTCTCCCCAACTCCCCCCAGCTCCCCGCACTCTCCCGCCCCACACCCTTTTCCCTTACCTCTCTCCTCTCCCTTCCCCACTCTTATCATCTCCTCTTCTTGCTTAGCTCTTCTCACACACGCTCTTCCTCCTCTTCCTCTCACTCCCCCCAACCCCACCCTCCAGGCTTTCCTTCCTTATCCACTCGTAGCCCTCATTTCCACCTTCCCTCCGCCTTACCCTCTTTGGGTTTTATGCCTCTCTCCTCGGCTGTGTGTTTTGCCCTTCATTCCGTTCCCTCCTCCATTCCCTGTCCTGATCTGAACTCCTTTCTTTGCCCCGCTCCCTCACCCTTGTCCCTCTGGGCCTATCCTCTTTCACTGCCCTCTCCTTGGATGGAGTGGGTGGGGCCTGGAGTCTCCTGTTTACATCTTTGGAAATAACTCAATTCTCCAGTTCTGGGGTGGGGGGAGCAGGGACTGGGAAGAGCAGGTGAAGAGCAACTGTCAAGAGATTTATCCGACTGAGTAAGGATGGATGATTCTTACCAACCAGGATCACCTCCACCTGGATAACAAGGCAAACTGTCTCCATGCCCTGGCCCTAGAATACTGTCCAGTAATTCTTCAGAATCGTTTTTACAGAGAATTTGGGAATGTTTGTTTTCTGAAACCAATGGATAGCCCCGAAACGGTCTATCCTGGCCTAAGAGCAAGTTTTGGTGTAAATTGGTGGTGGGGGAAGTTTTAACGTGTGTCTCATGTTCCAAGTTCAAAAAAAAAAACTTTGATCCTCAGTGTCCTTCCCCTTTGGTGATGATGCTAAAGACGAGGTGACTCAGATGGGACTGCCATTGCTCCCTTATCTTGAGATCTTGAAATGTTTTGAAGTAGGAGGACCTGTTCTCTAGCTATGTTTCCCAGAAGTGGCTCTGTTGGGTTGTGATTTTTCAAAAGCTGTCTCTTCCGCCCCTTGATTTTGTCCGTTCACTGCACATGCATTCCCACCTTAGGTACAGGAAGAAGGGATGGAATCCGAAGGAAGAGAGTTCATTCCTGAGACAAAATAGCTCCTCTCTTCTGTTATAGCTGTTTTCCTGGCAATACAGACTTTCTGCTTTCAGTGAGTATTACCTTGGATATATTTAGGATAGAATTTTGTTGCTGTTTATGGTTTTAGGCCTGTGCTAGGACTTTAGAATGTAGGTACACTTTGTTCCCTTGTATTTTTTTACTCACACGAGGGAGTCCTAATGTTGACAAAGTCCCTTCCAATTGCTCTCTTTTAAAATAATTTGTATGCAAAGACAGGTTTATTTTCCATAACCCTCCCGCAGTGACCTAGATGGTGATGAAGCTTTACACTTCTTTTGCATTCTAGTACATAGGGGCTTGCTCCCAGCTCTTCTCATTTTTTGAAAGACAACCAAAGATCATAGCCCAGAGGTTAATGTAGTGCTGGATCAGGGTCAACTATTGGTTCTCTTTCACATGGTTATAGTCTTCAGAGATTTCTGGAACATTATGCTCTAACTCCACTCTTTTACTGGAAATCCCATCACAGATTTGAAAATAATTGAAATGTAAACTTTAAACAGAGTTCTGGGGAAAAGTTTGTGACTACTGCATCCCCTCCAATTTATTGAAGATATTTATGGTAACATTTATAAGATGAGTTTTTCCAAGTGCCTCACGTCTCAATGGATCATCACAACCCCTCAGTGAGGGAGGCAAGGAACAAACATTTTCATTTCACAAATGAAGGGGAGGCTCAAGACAAGACTTTTTTTTTTTTTTTTTTTATCCCCCCCTTGCTGCTCGTGCTGCTGTGTCCATTCGCTGCGCGTCCCCCCTGCGTCCGCCCATCTCCCCCTCTCTGTGAGGTCCTGCCGTACCAGCCCACAGCGGCGCTGCGCGAGCTGGCCTGCCCTCACAAGGAGGTGCCGGGAAGCGAACCCGGGGCCTCTCATATGGTAAACGGGTGCTCTATCCATTGCGCCACACCCGCTTCCTGCCGTGAGGTTGCTGCATCAGCCCACCGCACCCACCGCACCGCTCAGGCCGGCGTGCCCTCACAAGGAGGCCCCGGGACGCGAACCCGGGCCTCCCATATGGCAAACGGGGGCTCCATCCACTGAGCCACACCCGCTTCCCTCAAGACAAGACTTTTGATTCATATTTATATATATTTTAAGCTTAGCTGACATGAAAATGCATAGTTGTGCACATTTTTCTAAATCTGTTCATTTAAAAAGCAATTGTATAGTGGAGTGGTGTAGCTCAGTGGATGAGTGCATGCTTCACATGTATGAGGTCCCGGGTTCAATCCCCAGTACCTCCTAAAAAATATAAAGGAAAAAAAAAAAAAAAAAGGCAATTGTATAGGTAAATCTGTATTTTGCAGGGAAATTTCCCACATACCAAGTGTTTTTGGATATGTATATGTGCATGTGATGGGGTTTCAAAAAGATAGAAATGATCTTTCAAAATGGTTGTCAGAATGTTTGTGAGTTTTTCATCTATTTCCTGGAATAGTTCCATAAGTAGGCCAGAATTATAGCTCAGGTGCCATTTCAGTACCCATAATATAATTATTAAATTGAATTTCAGTTCAACTCTGTGTCACAAAGGAAACAACAGCCTGTTCCCTTCTGTGGAAAGCTTGATTTGAGCAGACATCTGGACGTTAAGTAACAGAAGAAAATGCAGGGAACCCCTTCTCTCTGCCTTTTCCCACCTCCCAAATCCATTTATTATGAGGTCATGTCCTCCAATAAGCTGTTTTGAGGCTTGTCTTCAAAAGGTAAATCTAGATATTTTTGTATCTCCAGGCTTGTCTAGATATATTAATCTGGTTATTATTTGAAATCAACCCCTGTCTAACCAGTTTGACACCATAGTTCCATTAGTACTCAATATATATCAAGACAAATTTAGTCTCTTTAGTGCTGGTCTTTAAGCTTAAATGAGGATCCTAGCAGAATAGAACTCTGTACAACTCAAATCCAGCCCAAGATTCTTTCTGTAAATTTCCTTGCATCTCAGTGAAAAGAACAGCAGGAGATTTATTAGAAGCCATTGCTTCCAAAGAGGGAAAACATCAAGTTTGTCAGAGTAATAATTCCATGTTACTAATATGATCCCTAGACTACATGATAATTCTTAATAGAATTCTATCAGTAGGGTGTTTGTTTCTGTAGAAATGGTAAGAACTCAGAAGTATATTACTTTTAGAAGTAATACAACTTTTATTAGTATGGGTTGTGGTGGTATTAGTATGAGCAGGTTCTCAATAAATAGTAGCTGTGTGCTAAGGAACTGTGCCAGGTTGGTTCATTGAAAGCTCACAAGGAACCTTCTGTGGTAGCAGGAGCCCACATCCCACAGAGATGTGATAACTTGCCCGAGTTTATACACCCAGCCCATGGCAAGTCACAGTAGGGGTTTAGCGCTAGACTGTCTCTCCTCAAAATCTACATTCTGTCTTTTGAAGATGGGAGCTGCTCTGGGAAGAGGTCAGCTTGTTTTCAGTGGAGCTTGTCCCTGGGAAGGGACTTGCAGTGAGAGAGGAAGGCCCCCAGCCGGCCACCTAGTCAGGTCACTCACACCCACCTCTCACTACTGGTCTTGATACCTTGTTTTATAAACATCACTAGTTTATGAGAAACGGTTTGTATTAATCTCTGAAATCATAACTTGCCACTTGGGCAAATAAATGCCCCAGTGGGTAGTTCTTAAAACACCCTCTCATTCTAAAAGGGAAAAAATTCTTCTCAAGTGCAGTTTAGTTGCCTGGCCTGTCAGAGGAAAGCTTTGAACCACCTGAAGTTGAATGAGAGCGAAAATTGTCTCCCAGTTGTAGCACTGGAGGCCAAGTCTTAGCCTCACTGTTTATTGGTGGACTTTAGTAGAAGGTAGTTACCAGTGTAAATTGGATCAAGAAGTGAATTTAGGTGGTAGTTGGCCTGACTTTTTAAAATGAATTATCCACATTGCTGTCCATTTTGCTGTGAATAATTATGAAATCATTACATTTTTGGGCTGAATAGAGTTGGAGTTGTTGCTAAGGCAGATCCTTGCAGTTCTGTCACCCTCAACTAAGGAGACACTCCATGGTCAGCATCTCACAGTAGAACCAAGGAGCTGAAGACCAGGTTGTGCCATAAATGTTGTGCTTATAAAAGAGACAAACTCCAATAAAATTCCTGGGAGATGGGTAGCGAAGATACTTGGTGGAGACCATTTATTCAGCCAGCAGTTTTACTTTGGTCAGCAATTTTACTACTTTTGCATGCCTCCTCTGTGCAGGGCACCGCGTGAGTTGCTGTGAGAGAGAGAACAGGAACACGACCAGCCTCCACACTGAAGGTGAGGGTCAGTTCAATGCTGGCTGGAATTCCTAAGGGGCATTGTAAGCCACCTGGCCCGCAACCACAAAGCCTGCTTGCTGTCCCCGCACAGGGAGGGAGAGTCACGTCTCTCTGTCCTCTGTTGTGGACCCTAATGAAGTTCAGGACCCCTGTGATTTGCTGTATGACAGGAAAAGGGGAGCTCATCTTGCAAGGACTGGGAAGACAGGGATTCAGCAGCATGACTGAAGAGGGTGTGGTGGTGTTTTCAGTGCTGAGGGAATCCTTCTCTATCTGACTCATGCTGAGCTAGGAGGCTGATTCGGCTTCAGTGAAGAAGTAACAGTTATTTCTATTTCCTCCAGCTTTTTGTTGAAGTGTGGCTACTGGCTCCATCTGGTGGAAATCCGCTTCTAACTAGTTTATTCCATTGACTGTGCTGGAGTGGACATATGGTGGCCACACGAGCTCACTACTGCTGGCTCTTCGTGTGGCCCCTGGAGTTTAGCTCCAGGTGTGGCAGGGTCTTGGTAATATAAATGTATAAAGCAAGGATTTTTCCAGCTGATTCTATACAGTTATTTCAAATGAAATGTTGACTGTACAGTAATCATTAAGTTACTTGTACTATGCTCGAAAGCTCATAGATTGTTAATAGTTTTTATAAGGTTTTGGAGAAGGGTGAAAAATTCATACACAATTTTAGAACAAGTAGAGTAGGTCATTGGGCAGGGTAACTATTTTCAGGTGGTCAGACTGGTAGTCTGTTGTAGCTTGTGCTCTACCCTCAGAAGCCAAGCCTCTGGAACATGTATCTCTTTGATCATTGCAAGGCAGTCCTAGGAATCAATTCTGGGATTCCTTACTTGGGTGAGATGCCCACTTTGTTGGAGTCAGATTAGAAAAGTCTCAAACCTAAACAGGAAGCTTTGATGAAACTGTGGTCATTAATGGTTCATGTTGTCAAAGAAGCCTTTATTTATTTACTACCAGCACCCTGATTTACTTCACATTCTTTACCTATAGTTCATCTAATATTTGCTTTCTCCTGGCAGTAAAGTAAAATATTGGTGCTCTTAAAAACATGCCTTCAAAATAATTCAGTCGGAGGAGGGGTGATGGAATGAGTCAGTGGGGTATAGATGAAATAACACCCATTGAAATTTGGGTGTTGGGTCCTCTGGGTTCATTTCTATTTGTTTATGTTTGAAATTTTTCAGAGAGCTAAACTTACGGAATACATTTTTCTTCAAGAAATGCCTTCTAATATATTCTTTTTTCTTAATTTTTTTTTCTAATATATTTTATTTTTTTATTTTAAAGAGTTACTTAATTTTTTTCTCCCCATCCCCTCATTGTTTGCACTTGCTGTGTCTGTTCGCCTTCCTTGTTCCTTTAGGAGGCACCAGGAGCGGAACCCAGGACCTCTGATGTGGGAGGGAGGCGCCCAATCGCCGGAGCCACCTCCACTCCCCGCTTTGTTGCATCTCTCATGCTTTTTCTTCCCTGTGTCTCTTGTTGTGTCATCTTGTTGCGTCAGCTCGCTGTCTTCTTTAGGAGGCACAAGGAACCTCTGCTACCTGCTTTGTTGTGTCTCTCATCATGTTTTTTCTTCTTGTGTTTCTTGTTGCATCACCTTTGTTGTGTCAGCTTGCCACTCCTGCCTGTCACACCAGCTCGCTGTCTTTTTTAGAAGGCACTGGGAACCGAACCAGGGACCTCCCATGTGGTAGGCGGGAGTTCAGTTGCTTGAGCCACATCTACTTCCCTAATATATATTCTTGATGCAGAAAATTCTAACTCTGCCTTTGGTCACTAATTGACAATATCGATTGAATTGTTTGCCTGGTGGCTTCCAGAGAAATGCTTTGGCCTTCAGAGGCGCAGGTTGTGGTTGGTTCTGTTCATTTCCAGTCATAGTTTGGAAGGGTGTGGGGCTTGTAAAAGTGTCATCACTTGATAAATGAGTTGTGGTCGGCTCCCACTGCGGCTAAGTGATTGTGTATGCTGTGTGGACAGAGTCTTTTAGACTTGAGGCTGCCTGCCTTGACACTATTTGGAGACCCCTCCTATTGCCCTGTTGTGGGGTGTTTGGCCATCGGGTCCCTGGCATCTCCTGCGCCATCCAGTGGCATGGAGCTCTTCTTCAGGTGTGGCTGGGCTGAGGGGTAGTGGAAATGAAGAAAGATTTTAACCTGTGTGTATGTCATCCCTGATCTCACCCCTGCTGTGGCCCTATTAAACCAGCTGTCCGAAGCCCCCCGCCTCCCTCGGCCCTGCCCAGTTATGCACGAGGTGGAAAGTCAAGTGAGAACCCGGCCTGCCCTGTAGACTCTGGGCAGTGGCAGGGTACGGAAGCGGTTCAGGATGGTGCCTGAGCTGTTGGCTTTGGCATTCCTTTTTGATTGCTTCTTCCTGCTCCATTTTGTTGGCAAGATTCTGCAAACTATTAGATTAGTTTTTAGTATACTCAGGATTTTTTTTTTTTTTTTTTTTTAAATCATGCTCTTAGGAAAGGAACTGAATCCAATGGATATTCTCAGCAGGGCTCATTCTTCCTTGTGGCTTGCTGGGCCGGCTCAGGCCTTGAAATTTGATGATGGCAGTGTGGCTTTGGGCAGGTTGTCGTGCTTGTGGTGCCGGAGCTTCCTCACCGGTGAGATGACACTCGCATTGCCTGCCTCGCTGAG
>JAQZBX010029134.1:11331-27558 GCA_029593785.1 Cabassous unicinctus
GGGGGGGGGGCGTATGGGGACTCGACTTTCTGCATGATTTTTCTGTAAACTTCCAACTCTAAAAAATAAATGAGGAAAAAACTCATTTAACTCTTTAACAGCTCCACGGGGCAAGTACCATTGTAGTATCCCCATGTGGAGGAAGCGGAGTCAGAGACAGGCTAATCCTAGAGGAAATGAAATTTGAACCCAGACCATCTTGCTCTAGAGACGTTTTTAACCAAGACCTTATGCTCCCTCTCTTAGCAGTATAAACTTTACAAAGACATTGGGCTCAAAAGTAATCTACTCATTGGAGGATTTAGTATATAAAATACATAAGGCCTTTGTTAAAAGGAAGCCTATTTCAAGCCAGATATTGAAGTGTGCAAATTTTATTCTTCAGACAACTTCATACACCTTTCATCTCACAATTCGCCTATGTGTTTATTCTGTTATGGATCAGCCTACATGAAGAACATATAAACGTCAAAATTTTGAATCTTTCAAACTAGAAGGAAAAGTTGTTTTAGTGGAAATGGCTTTGCAAATAGGTGTGTGAATATCTGTTTTGATTTGAAAGGCTGTAGAATTTACAACTGAATAGGATGTGGTAGAGTCATGCCTGAAAATGCGATTCTGTCCTGCATGCCCAAATCACTGGGAAAACTTAAGGTAAGATAACGCGTTTTCTTTTTTTTTTTGCTAAAAATATAACACATATAATAAGTTCAGAAAAATAACAAAGTAATTTTCTTAAGTTAGCAGAGTTGTACAAACTCTGATATATCAAAATTGAAATATGTAGGATCTATTTTCCTGATTCTGTGTAGTATTGGCACTTTTCAGACACCAGAGAAAGCTACTCATTTTTAAATCAATTTTATTGAAGCATATTCACAAACCATATAGTCCATCTAAAGTGTACAGTCAGTGGCATTTGGTATAATCACAGTTGTGCATTCACCACTGCAATCAGTATTAGAGCATTTTCATTATTCCAAGAAGAAAAACCCCCTGCCCCTTAGTAGTTACCTCTAAGTTCCTCTGTCCTTCCCTTGCCATATATAACTGCTAATCTATTTCCATTTCTATAAATTTATTTGTATTTACATTTGGTATAGATGAAAGCTATTTTATCTTAGGCTTTTTAAGGGAAAAAATTGAGGAAAAGAATGTCCTGCCTCGCCCTCACATCATCAGATGGGGCATGCTGGCCCCCTAGCCCTCAAATTCCGGGTCTTGGGATGAGTGGCTTTGTGTTTTTCTGCCTTGTTGTGACAGGGCAGACACGGCTACCTCATAAAAGGACTGGGGAACTTGGGTCAATTGTGTGAATAAAGGTTGCTACTAGTTCCTGTTTTTGTGTGGGCTCTTGCAAGGATAGAGACATAAAGAAATCAGACTGACTTGAGAGGAGAACCAATGAGTCAATGAGTAAGGTGTTGGAGAAGAACTGTGAGGACAGAAAAAGCCTTGTGTGCTAAGGTGGGTGCTTTTTAGAATGGCAGCTAAGTACTGTTCATCTTCACTGAAGTTCTGGCCTGAAATTACACAAATAGATGTCGGTTAGTGATGAGGTAAATGCTGAAAGGCTGTGCTTAACAAGGAAAGTATGAAGATTTTTCTGGAGTTCTTTAAAGTTAGAATGATTCAATTGGGGGCCAAAAGAAATGTGGAGAGCAGCCTCAGGAGGAGTCTGTCTGGAAATGTCCTTCTGCAGCTTCCAGCAGGCTGCTGCCCTACCCTCGTCCAGCCCTGGGGAGAGGGAGCTGCTGGTGGCCTGCCTCCATCGCGTGGTCTTCATCTGTATGGAAAATAAAAAACTGTTTCCCTTCAGGAAAAGGCTAGGAGGCCCCGGACTGGCACTTGGCTCTCTTCAGGCACTGTGAGTCTGTAACCCTTGTGACCAAGTGGCCAGAGCTTCAGAAGGGAAAGAGAACTTGACGACTCTTACCCTCTCATGCAGACTCTTTGTCTTTGATTTTAATATTCTCCTTTTAACTAATCATTCGATTTAATGCTTACCTGTTCTCTTTTTGGTTAGGGTTCTGCAGCATTCCAGACCTCAAGCACTGAATCAGGATGGGAAAAAGACGATGTGTTCCTCCACTCGAGCCCAAGTTGGCAGCAGGCTGTTGTGGGGTCAAGAAGCCCAAATTATCTGGAAGTGGAACGCACAGCCACGGGAACCAGTCCACAACTGTGCCCGGCTCTAGTTCAGGACCTCTTCAAAACCACCAGCATGTGGATGGCAGCAGTGGGCGGGAGAACGTGTCAGACTTAACTCTGGGGCCTGGAAACTCTCCCATTACCCGAATGAATCCCGCATCGGGAGCATTGAGCCCTCTGCCCCGACCCAATGGAACTGCCAACACCACCAAAAATCTGGTGGTGACCGCAGAGATGTGCTGCTACTGCTTCGATGTCCTCTACTGTCACCTCTATGGCTTCCCGCAGCCACGACTTCCTAGATTCACCAATGACCCCTAGTGAGTAACTCAGGTGCAGGGGCAGTGAGCAAGGCAGGATGGCATCTCGCAGGGGTCATCCTCTTGAGAGGGCCGGCTGTTGTAAAAAAATTTAATGTCATTTGGGCAATGGGTAACGGGAATAGGATGACGAGAAATGTCCAGACAATATTTAGAACATCCGCTGGATTTGGTAATGGAAGAAGACCAGATTACGTGTGAAGAGCACTGCTGCTTTTGGTTTTTGTTTTCGGGAGATGCTTTTGAAGCATCCGCTGACCCAAGATACTTCCTTGCCTCTTAATACCACACGGAGGCTGTGCATGGCCCTGCTGGGCAGGGAATGGAGGGCACAGGAAAAAGTCCTGTCTTTTTGAGGTGGCAAATCACATACACAACAAAGCAAAATAGTGCTACAGGGCAAGTTACTCACATGGATTGAGTCAGGAGAGAAAATGTAGAGAGAAGTGTGAGGACTTTTTAGGAAAGTAGTTCCATGGCATGCCATGGTTGGAGAAATCCTGACTGAGTGGGTGGGAGTCCTGAACGCGGGCATGATCGAGGCTATCCATGCAGGAGAGGGACATAAGTTTGGAAGAGAAGATGGCAGTCCCAACGTGTAGGCTAGGCTGTTGTACTCTGGTTTGTGTTACCCTTCTGCAGGTGGTAGAAATTTTGTGTTGGGGTTGAGTTGGTTTCAGAACAGCAACTCTGGCTAGTGCTGGTCAGGTGTTTTACTAGCAGGAAAAGATGGGTAGTAGGGGGATAAGCTGGGAGCCTTTGTAACAATTACCAAAAACAGGTAATTTTTAAAACTTAAGTGGCTTTTTAGAAATGATTAACTAGAAAAAGAAAAGAGGTAGGGGCAGAGGAGTATGGAGTAGGGTGGCAATTTCTGGAAGAGGCGACAACCCTGTAAACTCTTTCTAAAATATCTATCACCATCCACCTGATATAGCCTAGTCAAGTGTGACTTTGGTCTAGAAACAGAAAGTAGCAACTTCAGCTCATAAAAAGCTTACTTGAGGAAACATTGGTTTTCTTTTCTGGAAATTCATGCAGTGGAAGAGGACGTATTTGTAGTTGCCAGGAGCAGGCATAATTAGGGGAAAAATGTGATGTTGCAAAGAAAGCTTGCAGGATAGGCCAGGTGGGTCCTAACAAGGGCTGGAGCTGGGGAACACGGGTGGTTGTAAAAATAAGAGGAGAAAGACACGGAGAATTAGAAGACGGAGAAGTTAAGTCCTGGGCAGAGGAAGAGGAAAATAGCACATCCATGCGGTCAGAGGGGATTAAAGTTGTCGGCATTGGAAAGGCAGCACCAAGAGCCGTTCTTCATTCCACCTTGCAAAGTTTTTCTCTCCCTTTCCAGCCAGGGGCTGTGCAACATCCAGAAAGGCAGGGAGTCCTTCAGATAGTTGGCAACTCAGAGTACAGTCCTCTGGGGGGAATAACAGAAATGAACAGGGACAAAGCCAAAAGGTTATGATCTCATACATGATTATTTGGGGCTGGAGAATATTCTGTGTTTTGCTTCTTTTAGTCCGCTCTTTGTGACTTGGAAGACAGGGCGGGACAAGCGACTTCGTGGCTGCATTGGGACCTTCTCAGCCATGAATCTTCACTCAGGACTCAGGGAATACACGTTAACCAGGTAATGGCGCCAGAAATGAGGAGCTGTAGATAAATTTCCTAGATCTGGAACAACTGCCTGACTCTGTTTCTTCTAAGTGATCAATTTTGAGCATTCTTTCTTTGGTAATCAAGAAATGCAGGGGTAATCTGTAACAAATGTTCCACAACAAAGTAAAGTGTTTGTGGAGGGGTGATGTGTGGGAATTCTGCACATTATGCATGGTTGTTTTGTAAGTTATAAGCTCACAACTACTCTGATTAAAAAAGAAAAGAGATGCAGGGGCTTTTAATCTGGTGAGTCACATAGCAGTTAAAGTGTAGACAGTTAATAGCACCAAGTTGTCCGTAGCATATTAGCATTGGTGGATAATAGATGCTTTCCGCATATCTCAAGAGTCACAAATATTGAGGCTCTTTGCCGGTGATGTTGGCTCCCTACTCCAGAGCAGTCTCACCTGTGTTTTCTGTCGCCCTCCAGTGCACTTAAGGACAGCCGATTTCCCCCCCTGACCCGAGAGGAGCTGCCTAAACTTTTCTGCTCTGTCTCCCTCCTCACTAACTTTGAGGATGCCAGTGATTACCTGGACTGGGAGGTGAGAACAGCTGCATTTGGAACTCTGCATCTCTCGTTGCATTTGGGTTCGGGTTAGTACATGGTAATGTATCTCCTTCATTGAGAGAGAGGGTATGAGGCTGGAGCCAGTTGAGGGGAACCTAGGTGATGGGGAAAGTCTGCTATGTTAGGAATAGGAAAAATGTAAAGGCTTTCTTCTACTCCCATATTTTCCCAGTCTATTCTTATATCCTTTTACCATAATAATGGGGATAAAGGAAGATATTCCAGATCTCTCTGGGTAAACCCTTGAGTAGACGTTTTTATTAGGTATCAGATATGAATAATCACGGAATCCTTGTGGTATGTTTATTTAGTGGAAGAGGCTAATGGTAAAATATTTCAAATTACTGGATGAGCTATTTAAAGAATTTATATCTCTCAGAGAGATGGCTACATATACTAAAGCTGAAATTTCTCTGGCACCTTTCTTTGAGAGAGAGTTAGCCATGAAAAGCAAGAAATTCTATTCTCCTTTTCCCAGACCTGGGGTCGAGCCGATTGAGGGGGCAGTGTCAATATATATGTGAATGAGTGAAATTCCATTGAATAAGTAAATGCCATTTACTTGGTTGTCTTTTTCTGTAGGTAGGGGTCCATGGGATTCGAATTGAATTCATCAATGAAAAAGGTGTCAAGCGGACGGCCACATATTTGCCTGAGGTTGCTAAGGAACAAGGTGAGTTGGATGGCTAGGATTTTATAACAGTGCCACTCACAGTTTTGCCAGGTAAGTGGAAGATGAAATACACTATCTTTCAACCCAACTGCAACTAAGAATAAGTGCCTTTCTTCTTCCTAACACGTACCAAATCTGTAGAGAAATAGGGTGAACTCTAAAAGAGATCTAGGAGCTGGGAAGAGAAAGGGGGTAAATACTCTCCTCATTTGCCTGTTTGTTTGAAACATTTACTTTCATGGAACAGTTTTATTTCTTGGTTCCTTAAACTACAATGGTAATTGTAGCAAACTTCCAGCAATTAACTTGACCATATTATAGAGTTCATTGTAAAGGGAAATTTCCCATGTCAGTGCATCATTAAACAGTGTTATACTTGGAAAAGGGCAAAAGATAATTCCTACTATTTTTTAAAGAACTCAATAGTTAATCACTTCTTATATTGATTGAGATATTGAAAAGGTAGGAAGCAGGTGGGCATGAAGAGTATCTGGAAGAACACCTTTAACTGTGGGTTCTGTGATATGAAACCCAATTTCCTTTTTCTCTTGAAATGAGTCTGTTTTTGAAAGAAATATGTGAAACAGTATTTGTTGATTATGAAGCTGGAATACAGAAAAATAATATAGAACAAATTAATTATATGGAAAGGATTGCCTTGTTAGTTTCCATCATGGTTATGTTTAAACTTTTTCAAAAGCATGGTGGATTTGGCACAAAAAAAAGGAAGCCTTTTAGCCACCCCTTTGAGGTCATAACACATTCCATACAGGCGGGCATATCATAAGTGTTTTTTAATAGATGAGATAACTGGGTAAATGACAAGTTACTTTGCCATTTGAAAGCTGATTGAGAAGAAGGTTTGGGGCACCTTGTGCTGTAATTTAGGGGTTTTTCTTTGTTTTTTAATTTGATGTATTTGGTTTTATCCATTAAAAACACATCAATATATGTATATGAACAACTTCCCTGTCCTTCCTAAAGGAACAGCTTCCTTCCTTCCATCAAATTCTCTGTAATAGAAAACAGGATTCCTAGAAGTCATCACACTGAAGGCAGGCCACACACAAGAGTACAAGCTGCAGAATCTGACTGCTTTTCTTCCTGCAGAGCAGCCCTGGGTGCCAGCACTAGGCCAGTAGGCTGGTCTGAGCTGGGACTGTGTTTGCTCACAGACACTTGCACTTGGGTCACATCTGGCAGGTATGGCATAGGAGAGGGTGCCTGGGCAGCCAGCGTGCATTGTCGGGCTGCCATCTCACGTTTCAGAGACCCCACTTGGATTGTCAGGGAAGCAGAGGTGTCCAGGTGCATGTGAGCTGTGCTGGGGTTCCCTCAGCCCCACACAGACTTGGCTGCTTCTCAAATCCCATTTCTTTCTTCACCCTGATTGTATGAAAGCGCATCCCTCTCAGGTGGGATCGTGTGCTAATCTCATTGTGGCCTCTCCTCTCCCTAGACTGGGATCAGATCCAGACAATAGACTCCTTGCTCAGGAAAGGTGGCTTTAAGGCTCCAATTACCAGTGAATTCAGAAAAACGATCAAACTCACCAGGTAAGCTACCATCTTGTTTTCCTTGTCATTTTAATTTAATTGGGGTTAGATGGAAGATACTTCTGATGGAAAGGGGAAGGAAAAAAAAACTCTGCTAAGGTTCCTAAACTTAAACAAGCTTGGGTGAGGTTTAAGCTCCGAGGAAGCAGTGGCAGCAGAGGCAGAGACTGTCGCACAGACCCTGTGCATCGCCATAGCTGAACTGATGCCAGTTGGAACAGGAGGAGAACGGCTCTGCCAGATCCACTGGGTTGGGGGCTGAGGGCAAGGAGTGGAGTGAGGAGAGAAGGCCGCAAGTGTGGAGGTACGGAGTCTGTGAGGTGGTTACTGCCTCGCAGCACCTGCAGGCAGATGGCAGCGGGTGCAGGCAGCATGCCAACAGAATAGTCTGGAAGTGTTTTCCACAGAAAGGGAGAAGGAAGCGCCTCTGCCACTGTGGGGCGAGTACTTCCGTTGGGAGGCTGTCTGGTGCTGTCACATGCACATGGACTCGGGCTTTGTGTCCCAGCTCTGCCACCTGCTAGCTGTAGGACCCAGGCACGTTCTTCAGCTGCTCTGACCCTGTTTCCTCCTCTGTAAAAGGTGAATGAGAATGTCTTCGGGTGGTTTAGAGTGAAGTCAGGTGATGGAATTTCTAGCCCAGGGCCAGGCAGCATTGTAGGTGGGCAGTAGCTGGCAGTGCTCCTCCCATCCCTGTTGAAATCGGTAACACTGAGACGCTTAGCCTCTGTGGCCGCCTCATCTGTAAGGTACTGATGATCATGTACTAACCTCACAGGTCTGTTTGGAAGATGACCCAGTACTTTTGAAATGCTTTGGATTCCAAAAAAAAGAGAGAGAGAGAGCAAGAGAGAGAGGAAAAGAAAGAAAGAACACTCTTCAAATACAAAGCATTATTATTATTATTATTATTATTATAATTTATTTGAACAGCCATTTCCCTGTCAAAATTCAGGAATAATCACCTTGCAGTGGAGGAGTGATTTCAGTGGGAAAGAGATGGCTCTGGGTAAGGATTGTCACACCCAGCTCCTGTGGTCTGTAGTAGGCTCCATAGGTTTGTAACACCCCATGCTTTGCATCCGACTCATGGCTCTTTCCGAGAGCAAAGCCAAAGTGCTCTGAATTCTGTTCTGATGACCCTGTGATATGACATATTCATCTGGGAATTGGGACCCGTCGTGTAGCCCCAGGATCCTTTAGCCTGCTTCATCAGGATTTGACCCAGAATTAGGTACCTGTGCCCCTTTCAGTTGTAAATAACTTGTTTGTTGCTCTTCTGCAAATCGAGGTACACACTGTTGCATTTCTGTCAAATTTATCACATTTTAACCTGAAAGTAGATGTGCAGTTTAAACTGGGCTTTGGTGTAACCATCTTCCAATATTCCTCCCAATGCAATTTGACACTGAAATTCTTCATCCAGATCCCAGTAGCAGATTGCTTAAGAGCAGCCTGATGTTAAGCTTATGTAGCTTTTAAAGGTGGGATGACTGAAAATACATTCTCAGGTGTGAATTGTGATTGTGCTTTTTCATCTTGTTCATTCGTAATAACAACATTGTTTTCTCATGCTGTCTTTCATTTTTCGTAAACAAGATTGCTCTTGGTCTTCCATTTTATCCTTTCAAAATGTGGAATAAGCTTTTGGTTTTCTCGGCTGAGTGATTCTACAAAATGAATGGTTGGCGGTTCCTAATACTCTTTCCTATTTGCTCATGCAGGTACCGAAGTGAGAAGGTGACAATCAGTTACGCAGAGTATATTGCTTCTCGCCAGCACTGTTTCCAGAACGGCACTCTCCATGCCCCGCCCCTCTACAATCATTACTCCTGACACACGGCTGCATGACCAGTCCCACCCCCCCGTGGCCGCCAATGGCTATGACATCATTGGAGCAGACGCCTCCTCTTCCTGGTCCAGTTACTTCTATTACTGCACCATTTTATGATGCTAGCTTCCGTTGCCAAGTCTGCCTCCAGCTGACTGAGGGGGGTGGGGTTACACTGAATGAAAGAGAACTTGAGGGGCCCAAGCCTTATCTCAGCCTTTCCTCAGTATGGGGTTCAGTTGGATTGGGGCTCCTCCACGACTGGTAAGAAGTACTGTGTGGGTTTAGAGGACCGTTGGCGTGCAGGTGCCACTGGCGATCCACTGCATGTGTGTTGGCCACACAGTGGAAGGTGGAGTTGATGATCTGTGAGGGCTTACCCCCACACACACCCCTGCCGCCTCCCCACAGCAAGGAGGCGTGTTCCCCTGGCAGTCTGGGCAACGGAGACCAACAAGAAACATTTTTAGGTTGTTTTAAATTCCTTTTTTTAAACTTCCAGTTTATTGCGTACCAAGAGTTGATCACAACCTCCATGCTTCAAAAGTGGACGCCGTGTTAGGGTTGAACATGGGCACCATGAGTCCTTTGAGGCTCCTGGGCAGAAAGAGACCCACAGCAAGCCTGGACACCCTGTGGATGGCGTGGCCGTTCTCATCATGGCTCAGTACGCCGCCAAGGTTTTCACTCATCCCGCTCTGTTGGCGTTCCCGACACTGCTCCTGCATCGAGTCTCCTGGTGTCGACAGCTCTGTTGTGTAGCCTGCTGTTGAATGGATCGGAGGTGCCCCCGGGAGGGCCTGACTGCATCGCGGCACGTGGGCGCCAAAGGAGCAGTCTCTTCCTGACCACCAGGCTACCTCACTCCTCCACTGGTAGCAGTGCCTATAGCCGGATCTAGGTTCTCAGAAGGCGGAGAGGTTCAGAGAAGCAGGTGGGTTGGGCTTTATGAGGACACACTGGCATAGGAGAGAATCCAGGGTCTCCAAGCTCCTTTTCTTTTCAGGCAAGCGTCCTGAGGGACCTTGAAGCCGGGGAGTTCCTTTTCCTGGTTTGCCTTGGAAGTGGGAAGACTGTTGATGTTTCGGTCCTTTACGGGATTTTAGAACAAAGCTGTGTAATTAAACAAGGTGAATCTTTATCTTGCCTACTACCATACTGGGAACTTTCACCACACCAGGGCAAATTTCCAAATAGCTTGTTTTATTCTAGATCATTCAAACTTTTATGGGATATATTTCTCTTTCCTATTGTTGCTGATTTCCAAGTATCTGTCAGCAAGTTTCTCCTCCCTCTTGCCTTTCTTCATTCATTTGGTGGCAAAGTTCTTAGAACTAGGGGATTTGGAAGATGCTTTGAAAACACTGTCACAAAGGCACTGCTAAAATGATTCACAGGAAGAGGTGGCCAGATGGAAGAAAGGATACTAAGGATGACACTGGTTTTCAACATGCTTAGAGAACTCTTGAAGTGGATTGGGTGTCGACCCATAAACACAGCATTTTGATTTAATATATTTTTTCTAGTTTATACGGTGATGGTCTGGCTTTCCAAAATGGGCAGATATTCAAGTCAAGAGATCTTTTGAGTTTTCTTCTGCCAGAAAGGAGGAGGGAGCAGGGGGAGCGGGGGCACCATCCAAGAAACAACGTGCGTGCTATTCTAGGCATTGCTGTCTCGTTTCTTGGAAGACATGAAAAGGGTGAGTGGATTTGCTTGGCATCTTCTGCTGTTTGCGAGTAGGTAGAGAGTGCCAGGGCAGAGGCTGCTGTCATTGGGACACCCACATCACGTCACCCCAGGCTTCCTGTTGAGCCGGGTTCCCACATCCTGCCACTTTTCCCTTGCAGTGTTAATGAGAAAAAGCTTTTGAAAATGAAGGGATTGTTTCCTGATTTCCTGCTGCTGAGAATAGATCAGTCTTGTTACAAAACAGTGTGACAGCAGTTACTCTTAGGTGCCATGGAGTGATGTCAGGGTGGTCAGCTCTGGACTCAACCACCCACCTTCAATTTGTACAACAGTATCGATACATAGGGCTACACTCATTACTGTTGAAGTGTTCTATGTTAAGAGTTTCTAGAGATTAAAAAAAAGCAAAAAAATTGGTGCTAAACTTTCACCCCTGAGCACGCTCAGTGAGACTAGTCATGCAAGCATCTACAGTGCCATGCTCTTCAAGCCTTTTTTTCTTGTAGAATTGTTGCCCTATTTGTCTTCCCCAACATAGAGTATGTTTTTTATTTTGTTTTATTTTATTGAGGGGGTGGGGTAGGATACCTGCCATTTAAGAAAATGAACAGAAAATTTAAAAACCCATGAAATGGGGAAAAAAAAAATCAGTGCACAAGAATCGGGCTGGTTTAAGCCCAGCACCACACTGAAGTGGGCTCAGTGGTTTTTGGAGTGAAGAAGCCTTACTCCCTGCACATTCCCTCATGCTCCCACACAAGTCCAGCAACGGAAATGCTCTAGGTCCTCTTGCGGTGTCGAGGGGATGCAGGAGTCGACCAAGGAAAAACTCCCTGTGAGGAATGGGCACGTTAGTGCCAGTCCTGAGCAGGGCCTCGTCAGGAAGCAGCCTGCAAGTGCCCAGTCACGGTCATCTCGTGGAAACGCGTGGCAGGTGGCTCTCAGGAGAAACACCAAGTCTGGGTCATCCTCACCACAGCTCCAAACCAGAACTGAAACTGCCTTCCACGTGCTTGACCAAAGCAGCGAGGAGGGTGGCCAAGTACCTGTGGTGTGATGATTGGTAGGTTTAAGAAGAGGGAATGTTTTCTGCTTTAGTGTTTCCTTTGTCCTTGGGCTGCTCAAGCTGAACAGTAGGTAACCACTGTTTTCAAGGAACCAGCCCAACTTTGCTGGCTTGGTTTGGAGTTGGTTTCATCCCTAGCTGTGAGTGCCTTTTGGTCTGGAAAGTTGGTTTGTCTCACGATACCCACAGCTAGGACATTCTCTCTCTGTAATTATGAATTGTCCTTGTTTTACATTAACTAAAAGAGAATGTCTTTGATCACTAGAGTTTGTCAGTGTTGGATTGTTTCCACTGTGAGGTTCTTAAAACTTTTTCGCTTCATAATATTAAAGCAACTCATGTTAGAGACCCTTTCAACATGAAAGGTTTGTAGTTGAGACATTACATATATTTTGTTGTTTATAATAAAAATCATCTACACAAAACAAGTCCTGGATGTTAATATTTGCACAAGATCTGTTTTCCATGATGTGTTAACATCTACAATTTCACTAACTGTTGATGTTATTTTCTATCGGAATTCTGGAACCTAGGAAGCTATATGTTCTTTTTGTTTCCACTCTTATTTCCCTGAAGCAAGAGACTGTATGGCCTTCAGTACAAAGACTTCAGACCAATTCTTTGTATTACACTTGGTTGCCTCTTGGCTATATAACTTCTGAGTGCAAATCATTGAACTCTTTAACGAAGTATTGTAGAGAATAAATTATAATGGGTAAAAAATTGATTTTTTTGTCCTGCCTTTTTTTTTTAAATCATGTCTTGAATTACATGTAGTAGTAGTAACAGTTGTCTTATATTTTAAGACAGCCAATAATACTGGATTCAGTCAGCGTATTTGTGTTCATGACCCCCTCCCCCTCATTAACTTGGCAGTGTGTATATTTTTTGTGGTTGGTGGCACTGCCTCTGGTTTTTTTAGAATCAACTTTCCTGAGCTAGCATTCCCAAACCCTTTGAAATTGTATGCAGTCCTGTGGGTGTATGTGGGTTTTTCTAGAAAGAGGGCTCATAGTTTTCATTGGATTTTCAAATGAAACTGACTTTACCCAAAAAGTCACAGTAAAGTCACAGTGCCTGTGACTAAATAGCATGGGATTCCTTCTTGTCTATTTTTTCTTAAGATTAAAGGGCAACTTTAAGAAACTGATAGGCCTTTATCCCTATGGTCTTTTTAAATATTAAAATAATCCATCTGGTCCAAGAATAGCAGGGGTGGGGTGGGGTGGGGGTGGGGAAGTGCTCTAAAACTGCTTCCAGCTCCATCATCAGGTTCTGTGACCCTGGTTTGAATATCTGGTCTTGGTTGAGGGAACTTGACTTTCTGAGTCAATACCACACAAAGGATCACAGTAGAGACCAAAGGAATGCAATGCACTGTGCAACCCCCTGCAAGTCCTGTTCCCTTCTTACTCTCGTGCTCCTCATTGTAAGACAAAGTTGGCAGAGGATGCTAGGGTCTCTTCCTGCTCCTTAACTTGCTCCATTTCTGTGCGTGCAGGTCCTGGATGCCAAGGCCACTCGAAAAACAAGAGACCCTCCAGTTTCAAAACGGCAGCACTGTTGAAGGGGAAAAGGAGCAGGAGGCATATCCAGTTCACCCTGTCAACCAACAAATTACTGCTGCTATTATACACCCCCCCAACTGCCCCCAGTATCTCCACTCTCCACTGTTTCTTTGATCCAACGGTGGCTCCCAACCAAAGAAGTCACTGCAATCTGCACAGGTTGGACTCTGACAAGCCTGAGCCGAAACCCTGCTCCTGCCATTTGTAAGCCAGAAAACTCATCGTCACTGAACTTGATCTCCTGCTTTGCAGCAGAACTGCCAATCTCCACTGTGGCCTGTTGGAAACGCTTTGCCCTGGCCCCAGCAAGCCAGTGGTCCCCAGTACAACGACCAGATGGCTGTGGTTGTCTGGACAATCATCCAGTGCTGGGTGTATATAGGGACACTTGGACAAGTGTCAAGCCTTTCGCAACCTTAAGCTTCTCTAGGCATTTGAAGCAGCATAATCAGGTGTGTGTGGCCCTTCAAGTCAGCCTGTGCATATTATGGGCTGGAAGTTTAGGGAAGGCTCCTTGAAGGAAGCCTGGCTGGACCTCAAGGAGGGAGGGCTTCTCAGGCAGAGGCAGACAACAGATTTCTCAAATATGTGTGGGAGGAGACCTTAAATTGGGAGGTTCTGAACACAAACTTCAAGTGTATGGAAAATTGGGAAATTGTTATTTTAAGTTAGGAGCAGAACACCTGGGTCCATGAAGGACTCAGCTCACAAGGGGTCCTTTGAAAAGTACAGTAAAATGTTATAAAAGGTGGCTACTTTTTATTTTGATTGAAAACATGATATAGTGACATTGATGAAAAATTTATTATAGCAAACATTGATCCGTGTTTGTATAAGATCTGTATAATCACTGTATTTTTCCTTCATTTCCCAAGAATGGTACCTTGAAAATGACATTTGAGGAAGCTGAAATTTTAATTTACCTTAAAGAGTGAGTATTCCTCTTACATACCTGATGATTTCTTTCATGTTACTCCTCTCCCCATTGCTGTTTGACTAAATATAAGGGGAACAATTCCAATGCCAGTTCCTGCCCCAAATCCTCCTGTAACTAACCTAACCCCAACTAGGAGTGACCTTTTTTCCCCTGTAGCCATCCATAGCACTTTCTCTGCACACCATTTGCCTCTTTCTGTTGTTTTTTTTTTTTTTTTATTATGTATAATCATCTCTACTTTGTGAGCTTGTTGTGGTTTAAGATCTGTGACTGATTGTCCCAAGTGTAGTGAGGAGGGGCTGTGTAAAATGACAGCTTCCTGCCAAACTGAAAGGGATTCAGACCAAAGAATGACTTGGACAAGGCCAGCTTGGCAAGCAAGTTTATTTATTGGGGGCTTACATGGGGTCCTTGGCCTTGATGGCAGGAGGAGAGGTGACAGGCCCACGCTTGACTGTCCATACTTGCCACAAAATGAGAAGGGCCTTAATAGTACATGTCTATATGCAGATGGGGAAGTTCGGTGAAGGGGAAAACAAGGGAATAAACATTTACCATGTTTATCAGTAGAGCAGAAGTTACATATTCACAGTGACTACGTAAAAGATCTATTAATATGAGGGTAAAGTCAAGCATTTTAAAAGAACAGATTGTTCTGAAAGGTTCTGGGAGAAAAGGTTAAGTATTTATGATGCAGGGATACTGATCAGTCATCACAAACAACCGGTTCCTGAGACTTGCCTTTTAACCATTTGGGAATGGAATTTTGCTGTGACTGGAAGGGGAAAGAACTGAAAGGGTGTGGGGAGGGAGAAAATGCAAAGTCATATATCCCACAATTGGGGGAGAAAATGCACTCGTATATGCCACACTGATTTATCTTTCTAACTCCAGGGCCTTGCAAATAACTTCATAAAGATTTCATGAATGAAAAAGTGTCATGAACAAATTGATTGGTGAAACATCACTATGTGTGTTATGCCTTATTTTCCTTTCCTCTTTCTTCATGTGTTGACCTCTCTCCTGCTGTGTGCAGAAGGAACCAAGCGTTGGATATCAGGCTAGCCCCTGGACCAAGGTGTAGTAAAGTCTGTCTAGTAGCAGGTGTTCCATAAAGGCCTGCTGGGTGGATAGATGGAAGGATGGGCTGGAAACCCAACACTATATGACCTACTATGACTTGATACAATATATTTCTTCTGGAAATACAGATACAGAATAATTTGAAAAATTATTACAATTATAAAGCAAAGGAATATAAGCACATTCTTGTATGGTATATTCTGACTCACTTAACAATCAGTAGAGTTTACATTGTGACCACCTAAATATTGTTCACTGCTAAGCCAAGTCCTACACTATGATTATTTGAGGGTACGACCTTTTTGTTTTCTCTGGAGTTAAAACAACAACAACAAAAAAATATTTTCCATGTACCACCAGATATTAGAGGTCTGCCAATATTACTGTCCACATGCTCAGAAGAATCAGACAATCCACTACAAATCAATCGCAGGTTTTAAATGGTTAAGGCATTTACAGATATCCCACTTTCGGAGTCACCTGCTCAGTTCTCCATCCCCGAGTCTCACCTAGTCTTTTCCTGGGCCCACGGAGGTCGATGTAGGTTCCGCCCGCTCCAGGTGAGGAAGCTGAGGCTCGCGAGCAGTGACCTCGCCCAGGGCGCGCAGCAAGGGCTTTTAGAGATGGGGAAGGGAGTGCGGTTTCTCCAAACCCCACAGCGTCGCAGGCCACCGGCCCCCGCGGAGGCGCTTCGGTCCTGGCCACCGGGCTGCAGGGCCCACGCCGCGGCCGCCCAGGCCACGCCCCCCAGGTCGTGGCCTGCGGCTCCGCGCTTCCGCTTCCGGCGGCGTCCGGGCAGGTGCGCAGTGAAGCCATGGCGGCGGGTGGTGGCGACTCGCGCACGGGCGACGTGGAGGAGGACGCCTCGCAGCTCATCTTTCCTAAAGGTGAGGCAACCTGGAGATGGTGAGCGCTCTCCCGGCTGCCGGCTCCCTCCGGCTGCCGGCTCCCTCCGGCTGCCGGCTCCCTCCGGCTGCCGGCTCCCTCCGGCTGCCGGCTCCCTCCGGCTGCCGGCTCCCTCCGGCTGCCGGCTCCCTCCGGCTGCCGGCTCCCTCCGGCTGCCGGCTCCCTCCGGCTGCCGGCTCCCTCCGGCTGCCGGCTCCCTCCGGCTGCCGGC
>JAQZBX010029135.1:0-16687 GCA_029593785.1 Cabassous unicinctus
ATATATAAGAATGCACATCAATATATATCAATTGATATCCACCTAAATCTATACCTATACCTATTCCTACACTTATGCTGATATATAACTGGTGAGTTGTACAAGTTTATAAGTGAAAATCAGGTTTAAGCAGGGGTTGTAAGAATTCTTTGGAGTGAGCATTTTAGACAACAGTCTTTACAAAATATTGCAATCTATTTGTTTAAAGAATAAAAGAATAAAAACAGCTCTCAACAATTTAATTTTCAAATGACGAGGTCACAAATAACTTGAGTTCAAGACATTGTTGCAAGTACATTAATGAGTTAAATCAGTTTCCAAGAATTTACATCGCACTGAAAGGGATTATCAATATGAACTTTGTAAATAAAATTATATCCCATTGATTAATTTAAACACACTTCACTGTTTTCCAGAAATGTGGTTAAGAGACAGAACAAAATTTGGCAGAAATAGCAACATCTGTTGTTAGGTTGGGACTTTTATTTTTTTTAATTATTCATAAATGTTGTTCTACTTAAGGCAATCTGTCTTTTAGTAAGAAGGTGTTGATTTTCTCTACTTATAATAAGCTAATATCATTCAGCAGGCTGTCAACAAAGCAAACGTGGAAATTTACAGGTCATGCTTAGTCTCCAAAGATATAAATAATGCAAATGTTGGTAGCATGCACATAATAAGAACAAGAAGTGTGAAGGAGGGGAAAAAACATGTATGTATAAAAGACTGCTATTAAGTGCTTAGGTATGTATTATCAAAACACACAGCTCTGAAAGGATGGCCATTTGCAGAGAAAATGAAAACAGACTAATGATTCTAGACTAATTTAGTTTTCATTTTAGGTAAGGGATGGCATACCTATATTCTGTACATGAGTGTTTATGATCAATGTAAGGAACAGATCTTTAGAGAATTTCATTTATTCTTGGTTACTGATGTGTGCATGGTTTTTTTTTTTTTTTTCCTGCTTTTTTATTTTCCTCACACCGCTTCCTTCATTTGTTCTTTCTCTGTCAAGTCCATATTAGTTACAATTCCATCTAGTCATTCAAGTCCTACTTTAAATGCCTTTTTGTGTTACTTTAAAAATATTGTTACAGTGTTTCTCATATTCTGATTTAGTTTCTAGAAATATCTGCTCAGTGCTAATAATTTGCCATGTACTCTCTCAATATTTCTCAGAGTGCTTTTAGTTAACGCTCTGCTTCCGCTGTTTCCTATTTGATTATGTGATTACCCTGATTAATTTCAAATAACTTAAGCACAGGTATCATAGTGGTTCCATTTTAGAATATTCTATGTACTTTGGATCTAAGTGCAATACAAATTTGTTAAATGCATTTGAAGTTCCTGAATACAAATAGTTTTTTGTTGTTTTTTTTTCTTATTGTAAAGGAAAAATAAACTGCTACCATTCTCCTCCTTCATCTACTGTTGTTATTACTTTCCAGCGTGGGTCTGCTCAAAATTAACACCTCTGATTTCTTTCAGACAAATACAAGAATGTGTAAGTCACAGCTAAGCATTATTACAGGAGGTTTAGAAACGGAAAATAAGTACTTTGGGACCCAAAGACCACTACATGAGATAACAGAGAATCAGATTCATGGATTGCCTAGGCAAATTGTAGAGCTTCCTTTAGCTCATGAAAAACTAGGAATCAGAAAAGGACTCCTTAAATCACAAAATAAAAACTCTTGCAGAATTTTCACTTTTTGAGAAGAAATAAAACAATTTTATCACTCAATTTAAAGCCAGCTATGACATGCTGAAAAGTTATCTGGTCCCAGTGTCAAATACTTTGGATCTGGCAAGGGTTCTGTTCCTAACCAATTATGTGGCCTTAGGCAAGAACACTTAGCCTTTTCTCCACATCAGCATCTACATCTGAAGTGAAGATGTTGGATTCAATTATCTCTATGTTCCCTTCCAGCTATAGTAGATGCTATAAAAATACACTTCCTTATTATTACTATAAGTTATAAACTCTTCCTCTATTTTTAAATTGCACCTCTATTCTTGCAACTCTTAACATCTATGCTGTTTTCATAAATATGTTAGACTCATGTGCTTCTTTCTTCACAACACAAGTTCCAAAAGTACATTTATATATTATAAATTTATCAGTTTCATTGAGCAGTTTCGCTCTAATGAATATCACTCTCCTAGGGTATTGAAGGGACTTACCAAGTTCCCTATTCTCTGCTGAAGCTCATCAAGGCTGAATGGCTGAGAATAGCTGGACATTTACATAATTAACTTCCTTTATTATTGAAATTGCCTTAACCAATTGCTTTAGAATAACAGTCATTTTGTGTATCTCACTTTTAAGCTACAACTTCATTGAAATGTAAATATGAAAACTTGGGTTTTTAAAACCAGGATGCAGAACCAATTGGTGGAGCTGCTCATTATGAAATATTAATGGATACAAAAGACCTGGACAAGATCGCATAATAAACCTGTCCTTCCACTTCTTTTATCATATGAATTTGTGGGATGGAAATGATTTTGAAAGAATACAGGGAAATGTTTCCAATATTTTATCTCAAAAACCTTTATGTCTCTTCTCTCTTTTGATTGTGACCCATTCTATAGTCCTTTTAATCTTGTGGGCCATAAAAATCTGTCATCTAGGGTTAAAATGAGGGGATATATTAATTCCACAATTTTAACTTACAAGAAATAGTTTAGAATCTCTTCTTAGTAATATATTTTTAGAAAAGCTGAATAAATGATGAAAGCTTATAGGGATGCCTCCCCTCCAAATTCAGAAAATTTCTTTAAAAAATAAGTAAATAAGACAACAACACTTTGCTTGTCAGAGTATGTAGGAAAAAGGAAAACACACACACAGTTAAGGACTTAAGAAAGGCCCTGAATGATAAATAATGTAGCCAGCCTCCTCATTTTCCCTATTTATTGCTTACACTCACATATAAAATAAAACTTTTCTATTTCTTCAGAAACCAAGCCACTTGGTTGACAGTATGTCTGTATATCTATTCTGTAATTTTTTTCCATTTTAAACTCTGTCAGTCCTCTTATCTAGGATTTACTACAAATTCAGGTGGACACTCAAATATAAAATGAAGTACTGTGGCAGTTTTAAATTCTTTTAGGAATCCCAAGAAGAGAACTAATCTATTCCTGTCAGTGTGAGACTATTTTGACTAGATTATATCAGTGAGGCATGACTCAAGTTGACTCTCTGCCCTCTTGCTGAGTTCTGATAAAAACAGAGACACACAGAGAGACACACAGAAAAAAGGAGATACATGTTTGATTCTGCCATGTGAGAGAGAAAAGACTCCAGTTTTGTCCACAGCTAAGCTGCAAGGAAAAAAGTTTCTGAAAGTCTCAAGGAACTAAGGCCCAGGGAGGAGGCTAGGTAAGGGACATGCCTTTCCCAGGTTTTACAACAGCTTCAAAAAGGCAGCAGAGATTGGCAGCCATCTTGCTTCATCACCATGCGGCAGCTGACTGGTGAGAAAGCACCTTCTTATGGTGCCTTGAACTGGACTTTTCATAGCCTTGGAACTGTAAGCTTTTGCCCCAAATAAATCCCCTTTATGAAAGCCAACTGATTTCTGGTACTTTGACTTGGCAGCCCTTTGGCAAATTAAAACAAGTACTTTCAGAGGTATCAACTAATTATACCTAGTAACTGAGCAGAAAAATATTTTGCTCCTCTATATAATGTAATCTGAAAAAATTATCTCAAAATTCTGAGTCTGATGCCCATCCTCTCTGTGAGAACTAATGGCATAGAAGAAAGAGCTACCAATTTGTAGTCAGAATCCTCTGGTTCTGCCATTTACTAGTAACCAAGTGACTTTGAATAAGTCATTATAATATTTTATTCTTAACTTCCAAGGACATGAATAGAGATAGATATTGAGATTTAGATTTTTAAATTTGTTTTTATCTTTACAAAGTTACCATATGCTCAAATGAATTGATGTATGTGAAAACACTTTTCAAACCACAACATAATATAAACACTTAAAATTTTATTTCTACTGTTGTTATTAACATCACTTATTTCCTATTTGGAATTCACAATATGCTTTAATAAAATAACTGCAACTAAGTTCATTCAGCACTAACTATATATTCTTAGCACTTTACATATATTAAATTGTTTAATCCTCAAAATAAAGCTACGAGGCTACACTATTATTATTCCTATTTATTGGTGAGAAAAGTTAATGTTAGAAATATTAATTAAATGCCCTTGTTCAATGTTTATCCCTGAGAGCTTTCTTATTGCCTTCATTCTCAAATTTTAAATTTCTTTAATCATCAATCCATCCAAAATCATTATTGGGCAGAAAATATCCAGACTGCTAATAAAAAGGACACATGCATATCATCTACACTTTTGCTACAGAGGACAATGAATTATTGAAGATATTCATAGAATCACAAAGCCTTTAAAATGTACTATGTGCAGCTATTCATATTGTATAATACATGTTGTAGGCTGACAACTGCAGAAAAAAACAGTAAAAAAAAAATCACTAACAACAAAATCAGACACGGTAAGAATAGCACTAGAAAAGGTTAGGCCACTGTAAAATGTCCAAATCACATCATAACCTCATACTCTCACTTTCAAATTACCTTTTCCCAGCAGGGTGGAAATAGAGATTCAAACTGCAAAACCTTTCATCCGACAACAGCATTGCTGTGCTAGAGAAGGCTTAAGTAACTTAATTCTTCTCACAAAACCTGATGTTGATATTTGGCAGCTTCTAATCTGGCTGGGTGCCCCTGACATGAATTGCAGATTCTCTGTGCTCCTTTTGAGAGGGGTTTGAGGAGCATGAAAGCAGATGTCGACAAACGCAGATGGAGCCCAGAAGCCAAATAGCACAAGGCTCCTCACTACAACAGGAGTGTATTTGGCAGTCTCATACTGTTTTAAGGAAGAAAGGTAATTTTCTATAAAGTAATTAGATAGTCACTTAAACAAACCGTTGAAGTGATTGAATTTTGTTTTCTTTAACTTTAGGAAGTGTTCTTTGAGTGTAAGTTAAAATTAAGTTGTTTTTCATTGTCGTTTTTGTTTTGTTTTGTTTGTTTAAAGGCAATAATGGAATTTTAGTGAAATTGATATTCAAATTGGAATATATCCTAATTGATTTCCACAATCTAGGTCAATATTAACCTTGTCAAACTGATATAACAAAATAAAAGATAGCTGTTGCCTGATTTAGTAACCTTAACCTCATTTCCAACATACTTGATTTTTTGACATTGCACTAAGCCTTTTAGTGCTAAGCCTGAGTCTGACATACCTGTTCCTGAATCTTCTTCCATGAATGGTTTTCCCCCAAAGCAGGTCTGTTCACTTGCTACCTCTTAGGCAAAGCATTTATTTTTCACATCCATTTGAAGATTTCCAATTAGTGTGCTTTTTGGCTTCTCCATGCCACTATAGTCATTGTGCCTTGGCCTTGGGAATGTGCAGTGATTTATCTCACATGCATTTGGATAAGCTCTACTCTTCTCACGCACAGACAGTACATATTATTAATTGATTTCCCCCAGAGTGTACATTATATAAGGTCTTGCTCTTCCATGGGATATCTGCAGTTTTAAGTGGTTAACTTCAAAGATGTTAAGATTTGGTGCACTGGTTATATATTCCGAAAAGTAAATTTAAAAATAAAGTAATTTGGGGGAGTGATTAAGGACACCCCTGTGTGGAGGACATATGGCATTGGGCCTTGGGTTTTATTTTGTGGACAGGTTATTTCAACCTTGGGAGATGCTTATGTTAGTCCAGATTAGTTTTACATTAGAAAATTTATTTGTCTTTTAACTCATGAGGCTTCTGCAAGATGTTCAAGTCAGCTATATGGTGACTGCAAGGCCTTAAGCAAAGGCATCACTTAAAGAAAAGATGCCTCGCCTTCAGGAGAGCTGTTGGGCATCTTTAGGCTTGGGAAAGTCACATGGTCCACAGCATAAGCTCACAGTGAGCCACTTGGGGGCGCTGTGGTGCTCTGTAATATGGAACATAAGGGGATTAACCTTCCATAGAATCCAAATGAGGTCTGATAAATCAAAGCCTGCTGCAGGGGCCTCACGCCAATAGGCTTAGAGGCCTCAAGACTGCTCTCTACAAAAGTTGGATTATTGCTTACCCTGCAAGATAATACCTGCACAATCAGTTGTACAGGTGGCTTCAGCATGCAAGCTTTCACTGCTTACTTCCCAAGTTCAGATATTCCAAAGAGGACATATTCAATTTTAGGTGAAGGAGCATCTTACATTTTACAGTTCTGTCAGACACTAATTGCCAGGATATTTTTCTGCTTCTATATTATGTGGCAGCTGAATTCTGCTTGTGCTTCAGAGAACTAGTAAAGTTCTAGCTCTAAATTTTAATGCCAAGCCTATATCAGCAAGACTAGATTAGAAGCTCCAAATCCTTTTTATAATCAATATCAAGAAGGAAACCATTAAAGGCCTATATATGGAGTCTTCTAGTGGTAGTGAACCGAGAGGGCCAACCTTAAACTGTTGTTAAATTGAGTCTGTTGAGTCTAATCTCATAGGTGAATTTATTCAGAACTTGAGCAAGGAAGAATGATACTGTTGAGAATGGTTCCTCAATTTTGCAGTAATGCCATATATATCATATTTGATTCCTTCTTGTTTCCCCTGGGCTAAGTTCCCAGTCTTGGGAACTCAAATAACTTGAATAACATGATAATTTTGAAGATTTAAGAAAAACTTAAGATTTTAAGACTTCACTTCCACCCCGCACCTCGTCCTCATGAACTCTGGGTCCTGCCCTTCCTAAGGCTGCACGTGATGTGATAGCCCAAGCTAACTTTAGGTAATTTTTATTTTGTGGTAGGGTAAACTGGTGCTACCACTTTGGAGAACTGTTAAGCAAATGCAGACTAATACAAAACATAAGTAAATCCTATGATCAGCAATTCATACCTTTTATTCACTTTAGCTCAATTTTGTCATTTAGGCTGCCTTTTTAGAGCAACAAAAGCTCACTATCAGGGAGACTAATGCATATAACAGTGGTAGAGCCAAGGTCAGAACGGTGCTAGTTTTAACTTTAAGGCATTTTAACTTTAGAATGTTTTTTTATTTAAACACAATAGAAGTTTGTTTTTATGAAAATCAATATGTGATAAGTCTTCAACTAAAAAGGCACAGAAAATAAATCATGTTGATGATAAAATGCTTTATGATTCTTAAAGAGCTGTGAGAAGTTTTCTGAGGACATGATTTTGACTCTTCACTATGTTCTACTCTACCCAATATTCTACAATACGAACACTGTTCCAATACTCTATAGAACATGGTGCTAGTCAACTGGCTAAAATAAATGAAAAGTCCAAAACCAGATGATTAATCTAAAAGCTGAGTTAGGAGGTTATTTCAGTGGTTACGCTTATGCATGTCTCAGCAGAAACTCATTGATTGCCAAAGTAAATATTACCTCAAATAGTGGAGACATCCAGACACTACAGACTGGGCTGACAGCTCGGGAGTTTGGCTCCCTACCAGTGGGCCCTACTTGGGAATTTACAATCCCCAGTGTAACAGAGTTGGACTCAGTTATGTTTTCCCTATACACAGCTCTGCTGTCCCTCTATTTGAACCTATCGTTAGTACTAGTTGATAGTTGTATGTCCAAGAGACTTAAATCTTTGGGTTGTCCATGTGTCAGTTGGGCCCTGAATCTCAACAGACTTATAACACCTGCTCTGTAGTTCATTGGACTCACCCAGGACAACTAACAAGGAGATAATGACTGACAACGAGCATCTCAAGGAACAGAAAGAGTCTGCAACTGCAAGCAAGAAAGTCCATTTATCTGCCCCAAGGGATCTAAGCCCTCTCTCAGTTAAAGGTGGAGTGGGCATCACCATCACAGAATCCTCACGATTGGGGAATGGACGATAGGCTAGAGTAGACTTGCAGTTGTTCTACTGTAGACTTGTTGTGATCCTAGCAATGGAAGAACTTTTATCTTGTATTGGGAGGCAGGGGCCACTGGAGGTTCTTAGGGGAGGGGGAGGGAATAATAGGTGTAATTTGGGGGCATTTTCGGGACTTGGGAATTATCCTGAATGATATTGCAATGACAGATACAGGCCATTGTATATCTTGCAATAATTTGCAAAAATGTGTGGGAGAGATTGTAAACTACAATGTAAACTATAATAATTGCTTAGTGGCAATACTCTAAGATGTATTCATCAATTGTGGCAAATGTACCACACTAATGAAGGATGCTGTTGATGTGGGAAAATACGGGAGGGCTAGGGACCAGGGCATATGGGAATTCCTTATATTTTTTTGTGTAACATTTATGTAATCTAAGTCTCTTTTTTAAAAAAAGTATATAAAATAATAAATAAATAAATAAATAAATAAATAAATAAGATACATAAGCAATGGTCAAAGGAAAAAAAATCTAAATGGTTGGAAACTTTCCTTTTTGAGATGTTGTTGTTCTTAAATATGACATTTATTTTCTTTAATCTAAGAATTATCTAGATCTTCTGATATTACTAACCATAACCATAGCACAAACCTGAAATAGAACAATAAACCACTAAATATCTAAGTAGTCTTTTTCTTTCCCTACCTCTCTTCTATTAAATTTGTTTAAAATACACCAATGTCAAGACCACTTTGAAATGTACAGTTTATCTGAAGAGTTCTGAAGTAATATATTTGCTTATAAATGGAAACAGTAATTTGACTAGAATTTTTGGAAAATATGGAAATGATGTCAATTTTGTGGAGCAAGGTACTGGGTCAATAATATCAGTGAAATTTAATGTGGTTATAAAATATTCTAGAAAGTTTTTTTTCACTATAAGCAATGGAACAATGATCTAATGAAAAATAGAAAACTAATGATGTTGCCACTGCTACTGGTAGTGATACACACTTATGCCCTAGGCAATCTTCTAAATTCTTTACATGTATTTTAATTTATTTTATTCTCATAGTTATACTATCAGGTATTCCCCATTATACAGTTGATGAAACTTAGAGAGAAAAAGTTAAGCACTTGCCCAAGACAA
Organism: Cabassous unicinctus; assembly: GCA_029593785.1. NCBI lineage: Eukaryota > Metazoa > Chordata > Mammalia > Cingulata > Chlamyphoridae > Cabassous > Cabassous unicinctus. Next base: position 9,078 of record JAQZBX010029135.1, read on the forward strand.
CACTATCATTAAGTAGCAGACTTCTATTAAAAAAATGATCAGTCCCAAAGATACATCAATATGCACAAACACATTGAAGGAAAGAATTCTCAATGTGCACACAAAAGTACACATAAATGCATAAATGTGCACAAATCATGTGTGCTGCTCTATGGATTATCACAAAACAAACAAACTCATGGAACCACCACCCAGAGCTAAAAGTTGACCTCTACCAGCATCTCAATCATTATTATATCCCTGCCCCTCGGGAATTAATCTCTACTCTGACTTGCATTATCTTCGATTATTTGCTTGCTTTTGGATTTTATGTGAGATCTATGAAATATGTCATTTATTTCACTCAGCATTGTGTTTGAGATTCATAAATTCTGTTCTTTGTAGCAGTATTTGTCAATTTACATAACTAATAGTGTTTAATTGTGTTTATTTTTCCATCAGTGACCATTTATGTTGTTTCCAGATTGCAGCTATTTTTAATATTGTTGCTATGGTCTCTCTTTCCATGCATTGTGTATGTATTTCTAGATGTAAGTTGCTGGACGATAGGGTATGCGTATGTTTTGCTGTAGTCAATATTGCTTAACGGTTCTTCACAGTGGTTGTACTAGTTTTCACGCCCATAAAAGTCTGGTTCTTCCATGGCCTTGCCAATAAGTTATTTGGACAGGTTAACTTTCTTCTTTCAGTGTTGTAATGTCAGTCGTACATTTCAGTTATTTTTCTGGATATATAATAATGTAGGGGAATGACTCCACCTTGAACATACCCATAAAGGCAAAGGCTGAATCACAGCTCATCTGAATCTAGGCAGAACACCTTGTGATTCTCACAGAATGTGAGATTGCAAGCCTGTAAGGTGCTGCCAACAGGTCATCTCCCACTGACCTTCCTATTTCATCTGGAAAGTTATCTTGAGATGTTTTTTCATCACCTCCCAGGTACTTTACACTGTTTATGTAAGTAGTAAACTGCTTAAATCTAAAAGTGGCTAGTTGCATATTTACCAGTCAAATCATACCTTGCCTTGTCTTGTGTGTGTTAACTTGACAAATGGTATAACATCATGATTATAATTTATATTTCTCTGATTTCTAAGAAATGAGCATAACATCCTAAATTTACATTTTGATATCCTCTTTTTGGAAGTGCCTGCTAAGTTCTTCTGCCCATTCTTTTTGTTTTGTTTTGTTTTACATATTAGGATGTCTCTTTTAAATTTTCTATTAGAGATTATTCACATATTCTGCATTATGATTCCTTTGTCAGGTATATGTTTTGCAAATATTCTCTCTCAGATTGTGTCTTTCTATTGCACTTGTTTAATGGTATCTTATGATAAACAGGTGTTCCTAAATCCAGTGTAGTTCATTTCTTTAATCTTCCCTTGATGGCTACTGCTTTTCGATTTCTGCTCAAAAGTAATGTTTGCCTAACCCAGAGTCATGAAGATAATATCCGTGTTATTTTCTGGAAATTTTATACTTTCAACTTTCACATTTAAATTTACAGTCCAACTATATCTAATTTTTGTGTCTGGGTGGAAAGTGTGGTCAGGATGCATTTTTCTCAGGTGAATCGGTAGTTGGCCTAGAAAAGTGTATTGAAATCTGCTTCTTTTCCCCACAGCTCTGCAGACCAGCTTTGCCCTAATTCAAGTGTTCATGAATATGCGATTCTGTTTTTGAGTGCTCTTAACTGATCCATCATTGTATTAGTCAGCCAAAGGGATGCTAATGTGAAATACCAAAAATGGGTTGGTCTTTACAAAGGGTATTTATTTGGGGTAGAAGTCCACAGATACCAGACCATAAAGCGTTAAGTTTCTTCTCACCAAAGTTCATTGCCACTTGTTAGAGCAAGACAGCTGCAGATGTTTGCCAGGGTTCAGGCTTCTTGGCTTCCTCTCTTCCCGGGGCTGTGTTTCTCTCCGGGCTTAGCTCCTATTTCCTCCACAAGGTCAGCTGTAGACGATCAGGCGAACAGCTCACTTCTCTTCTCCTGGGGCCTTCTTTCCAACATCAAAACTGCTTCTCGAAAACTGCTTCTCAAAACCATTCTTGCCATGCCTTTTATATTTGATTCCCCACCCAGCAAAGGGTGGGGCTCAACGCCCTAATCATAACCTAATCATGCCCAGATTAACAGATCAGTTTACAAGCATGATCTACTTATATTTTTGGAATTCATAATTACATCAAATTGGCCAATGGTTACAATCATCTTACTTTTCGATCTTTGATTTAATACTGCACAGTTTGATTTACTATCGCTTTTTAATAAGTTGATCTTTCAAGACTGTCTTGACTTATTCTGGCCCTTTACCTTTCAATAAAAATTTTAGAATCAACTTTTCAGTTTACAAATATACACACATACACAAGAAACTGCTGGCATTATTTTTCAGGGGAATCCTTTGAACACATAGGTCAATTTGATGAGACCTAACATATTTCCAATGTTGTCTTCTAATTCATAAATATAATCTGTTTTTCCTGTTATTAGATCTCTGATTTCTCTCAATAATGTCAATACTTTTCTGTGTAGGGACCTTGCATAGAGTTTCCTAGATATTTTGATTTTGCTGCCAATGTAAATGATAAATAGTTATAAAATTCATATTATAATTTTATGTTAATTTCAATATATAAGCAAAGCTGATTTTTAGATTGATCCTATATCCAATAAGCCTATTAAAAATTTAATTTTAATACTTCCTCTAGATTAATTTGGATTTTAATGTTTGTGATATCGTTTGCAAACAGTGAGTGAGAGCCTAATATATATTTTTTCTGATCCATATTTCTTATCTTGCCTTATTGCAGCACTGAGGAACTCAGTACAATGATGAATGAAAGTGATGACCATGGGCATCCTTATATTTTTTATATATATATTTCAACATCTTGTATGTTTCTACAGTTGTGTTTTTTTAACACTCAAAATTGAATTAAGAAAGTTTCTTTCTACTCTTAGATGGCTAAAAGGATGTTGTGGCATTGGTGGTTTGGCTATAGAGTTTTTAATCTTTAAATTGTGTTGATTTTTAAAAAATCAGATTTTTTTTTTTAATCTATTGGGATAATTTTTCTCATCTCAGTATGAGATAAGATTTTTCTCCTTTGTTCTGTAATGGGATGAATTACATTAATTGATTTTCCAATGTTAATTTGATCCTACATACATAAATTAAACCCAGGTTGGTGATGATTTATTACTTCTTTTTAAAATTACTGGACTGGTGTGTTAATCTTTTATTTAGAATTCTTGCATTTGATATAACTTTTATGAGATACTTTGGGCTATAATTTTCCTTTCTTGCAATTTACTTGTCAGGTTTTTATGTCAGGGTTATGTGGCTTCAATACAAGTTGTTCATTCTTTTTATATTATCTGGAAGAATGCATGGAAAGGTTAGTATTAATTATTTCTTAAATATTAGAAAGAATTCACTGATAAAGTTATGAGCCTGTAGTTTATTTGTGGGAAAGTTTTTAATTTTTAATTTGACTTATTCAACAGATTAGAGCAACAGAGATTTTCTTTCTTTTTTCTTCTCAGTTTACCTTTAAATCTCAAGAATCTCAACATTCCAATACAGAATACCCAGGGTTCTTTGTTTTTTAGAACTATTTCTGAATCTTTAGCTACCATGGTAGCAATAGCACATAAACAGAAAGACTAGTATAAAGAAGCTGGCACACATCAAATAAAATACTTTCTCAATTCACTTACAGATGAAGGTGATCAAATGGATATTTCTCTCTCATCAAATGAAAAACAAAGAAAATAAAAACTTCTCATGTATAGCTTGTTTTTTTATTTTTATTTTTATTTTTTTTCATGTATAGCTTCTTAATTTTACATTAACTATCATTTTCTTGCCATCATAATTTTTTTTTTATCATTTTTATTAAGAGAAAAAGAGAGTTGTTTCCATACAATGGAATACTGTTTGGCAATAAAAAGGAATGAAATTCTGCAACATGCTACAGCACTGATAACTCAAAAATGTTATGCTCAGTGAAATAAGCCAAATACAAAAGAACACATTTTGTTTGATTCAAAGAGAGAGAGAAAGAGAGTTGTATGAATGTATGAGAAATGAAAGTCTTTATTTTTTCAACCTTGTTAAATAGATGAAATGTGAACAGCTGCTAAGAAATCTGGTAAGATGAATAAATTGGCAAAACCTCTATTCGGGTGTGAGTGGTTTTGGTTTATAAATGGTACTGTACATTCAATTTTAAAGTTTACTTTTATACCAATTATTTAAAATGATAATTGGTTAAAACATTATGGTGCCTATTTAATACACACATATTTTAATATCCCTCCAACAGCTTACAATTTTTTAAAATAAAAAAATTAGTACTCTTGTTGTTTTATAACTATAACATTTATCTTATGTAGGATTACCAGATTTAAAAATCTGCCAGTGCTATTTCCTTATTTTTGTAATGTACAAATTTATTTGATACTGAATATACAGCAGTGATCATAAAATCAGTTCAAATATTTTCATCTTTGAACAGTATTTCTAGTATTTGTCAATTCCTAGAACATAAAATTAGAATTTGATAATACCTGAAGTCAATGTTTTAATCAATGTTAACTTAGAAGTATTCCAGGACTGTATACAACAGATAACAACATCCAATATAACCTCAAGCATTTGATCTTTTAAATGCATTTATCTTTTTATCCTAAAACACATACTAAAAACCAGTCCAGCACTACAAATAGCATCCATTATATCATTAGTGTCAACACTAAATGACATCACTATAGATGACATAAAATGTTGCCTAGTTGTTTTTAGTACTAAAAGAGATCAAGCTTGCAAGGAATTCAGAGACCTCTCAAATGTAAGTGTTACTGTCTATTTATGTATTTGATATCAATACTAATAACCTAAAAAAAATCATAATATTATAGTGTATAACTTCTTAAAATGTGTTTTCTAGTTCCTACAAATCTAGGAATTTTGTTTTTAAATGCATGGCATAATTAAATAACAGTTAATTAGATTATAAAAATTAAATGGATTCATTTAGAAGAAATAGTTTAGCTCACAGACATACAGATAATTCGATGCTTTACTCTCAATTTCAATACATAATCTATAAGGTTATCAATTTGTAATTTATGTGTGGATTTTTAAATTCATTCAGTTTTGTTTATATCAACCTAATAGTTAATGTATTGACTTCTATTCATGTTTTCACTGTGTTCTCCTGCAGTTGGCCTGACTGAGCCTTTTTTAGAATCCTGCCATATTACTCTTTGTATGAGTCAACACAGCAACCGATTCTATATGAACAAATTTTCAACAAATCCAGGACTTTTTCTGCCACAAATATCATTAATTCATCTTTGGTTGAACCTAGCATTTGATATATTCACCTGAAGTATATATATATGTATATATATATATATTCTTTTCTCAGATAAAACACTAAGAAACGATGGTTGTCTCTGAATCAAAGTGGATAAATAAAAGGAAGATACTGTGTTTGCTTTCCTCTTTCTTCTCTTGTACACAAGATCGAAATAAGTTCAAGCATGAATCTTATGAGGTGAAAAAAAGTCTTTGGAGAGACAATAAGTTGTCCAGAGATGAGAACAAGGCTCTTAGAAAAGAAAATAAGTCCCTCTGGGGAGAAAATAAGGCCCTTCGACGAGAAAACAAAGCCTTCCGAATGGATAACCAGTTAATCAGAGAAGAGAACCAATCTCTGAGACAGCAAAACCTGGTCCTCTGGAAGTTTAAAAGCATGGTTTTAGAGACCCAAAAATCATCTGGGTTAAAAATCAATGCCTTGAACACAGAAAGGAAGTCTTATTGGCAACAGAATCGAGCCCTGGAGGCCCAGATCAGGGCTCTCAAGGAGCAAGAGAAAGCCTTCCAGAATGAGGCCAAGGCTCTTCAAGAAGAAATCAGGTCTCTCCAAGACGAGATCATGGCCCTGCAACATCAGGAAAGAGCACTCAAAATGGAGGAGCAGGCCCTGATGAGGGAAGGAATGGCGCTGGAGATGGAAGAACAGGCTCTCTGGAAGGAGGAGCAGGCTCTTCGTGAGGAGAACAAGGCTCTTAGAGAAGAAAACAGTGCCCTTCAAGAGGAGGAAAACGCCCTTCGGGAGGAGGCAAACATCCTCGAGGAATGGAATAAGATCCTTCAGGGAAATAACAACAAACATAATATACTTGCTGGGAAATGCAAATAATGAAAAAGAGCAGGAGAAATGTAACTTGAAGATGTAACCAGTAAACTACAAAGATCATTGACGTTCCAGAATAAAATTTAAGCTTCTGAAAGTTTTTTTTTTTAAAAAAAAAACAAAAAACAACTATTGTCGTGACTGGAAGACTGGAGTCAAAAGCCTGGAAATTTACAATGTTCAGTATTTGGTCCTGGAAACTAAATAAAGTTTATGAAAAGTCAGAAGGGAAATAGTTCTTTAGGTTTACTTAAATTTTAGATTATTATTACTGATAAATATTAGTTTTGAATGCAAACGATGTATCAATCAAGACATATGGCACTTTATAGGCAAGCTGGGTTTGCTCTTTACTTTCAGAGATAATGGATAAATATCATTGATTTCTCTTGCAAGAAATTAAAAGCACAGATGAAATATTTGTCTTTAAAACTTGCTTTTAGAACTATTAACAACATAGTAAAATATAGTTTTGCATTCTTGTTTCATATGTACTGTTAGCAAAGATATATTGAAGAAATTCTTTTCTACCACTTCCTTAAGCTTACTCCATTGCTCTTCTTGCAGAGGAGCAATAAAATAAGTTAAAGAATATGTGATGGTACAAAAATTAGTAATGAATGTGTGTCCACAGGTTTCCTCTCCCTTTATTTTGCCTCTCAATTATTTTCCTCCTCCTTTTATTTATTTATTTTTTTGAGGTACCTGGGGCCAGGGATTGAACCAGGGGGACATTGTATGTGGGAAGCTGGCACTCAACCACTGAGCCACATTGGTTTCCCTGAGTTGGTTTTATCATTTGTTTTCATTGTTGTTTATTTTTGCTTTTTCTGGAGGCAATGGGAACTGAACCTGGAACCTCCCACGTGGTAGGCAGGCATTCAACCACTTGGGCCATATCCACTCCCTTTCTTCTTCTTTTTGCTTGCTTGGAGGGGAAGTGTGCTACCTAAGAAAGTATTAAAGAGAGATAATAGGGAAAGAGAAAAAAGATTCTCCAACACTAGAATAGGGGAGATTGGATTGTGAATTTATGGATCAGTTTGTATTCAATGAAAATTAGGGAAGGAAGAAAAGGACTTTGTAGAAATGCTAATGTTGATAATTGCTCTATCTAATCCAATGCTCTTCTTTAAAAGTAAAAAAACTGTGTCACATGGACTCAAATATTTACTAAGACTATATATGTTGTTGCAGAGCAGTAGATTGCAAATTGCTAGATGGCTGGTGCCATACTTTATTTTTCATCATTGTGCATTTTGAACACTTAATACAGGGTAAACACTTAATGAGTCTTTATTGAATAACTGAAGCCATACTCATCCTGACTCTTGTCTGTTGTTGAGGAATGGGAATATAAAAATGTACATGAAGGGAGCAGATGTG
>JAQZBX010029135.1:16787-27561 GCA_029593785.1 Cabassous unicinctus
AAAAAAAAAAAAAAAAAGGTATATAAAGAGAATCTACTCTTACTCCCCCTCATGCTGCTGATGGTTTTAAAATAAAGTAGCCACTCCTGAAACAAGTCAAAATACACCTAATGAGCACTCTAAGAAAAACAGATACATTTAAGGATGAAAAGTGAAGAGACACATGCCTTGATTTTAAGAATTCTACAACCTATGAAGAAAGATACTTAGACATGATTATTTTATTCCTTAAGAGCATCCATCTGCCTGATACACAGTTCAACCACTTCCTTGGGAAAGATTAAAAAGCAAAATTTATAGACCTGTGCTTGACTGACTTGTAGACCAGTTGAGAAAAAAAGGCTTTATCACTGTTCCTACCTCAAAAGAAGTGGCAGAATCCTGTAGCCAAGGAGAATGACCAACTTTAATATCTTAGGGATTTGTAGATATGTCACTCGACTACCTATATGTCATTCTGAAAAGTTTCTGTTCTCAGAAAAGGGTGCTTGCTCTGGAAATTCACTGCCACAATTTTTAGGAGGAATAAACAATTCCTTTTACTCTTTGGTAATGAAGCCAAGAAAAGCAGTGCCCAGATAATTGGTATAGTTGTCAATGACTCTTCTCAGCAAGAAAGCTGTGATTATTGCATCACAATTAAAGCAGCAGCAACTTAGGTTAAACTGAAGCCATAGGACTTTCTGATCTGATATTGTCTCTCCTTGAATCCAAATGCCAAGCTGAGTATCTGCACTACTTCAAAAAAAATGTTGACTAATATTTATAGTATACTATAAAAGTAAGAAATGATCTAATTAAGAAATGTGTTAAAGAATTTACATTGATAACATTCATCATGATGTTTCACCTTCATAGACCAAAGTTTTCTATCAAAATTTTCAGTTAGCACCATATTTATAAAATACTATGTGGAAACTCTTATTTTATATCCCACATAATAAATCACATTATTTAGGTGTGCATTAAAAAGTTTTCATATGCATTGTGTTAAATAGATATCAATTAAATTATGTATAAAAAGAGGAAATCTTTTTCGAATGAAAAACTGGTGTATTTTGATGCTCACAGAGAACATTCGTGTATATGGACCCTGGTTTTTCTTTTTTGTTTATTTAAAGAGCTTTATTAAGTAATTTTACTGACAATTTTAATAGCTTGGTTTCCAGACCTGCTAAATCTAAATCTGAAAAGTTTCTGTAGCTTTCCAGTGTCCCCAAATCAACTAATCCTATCCAATAAATATTATGATTTTCCTTTATGTACAATACATTACACCCGCAATTCTAGAATATAAGAAAGTGAGCAAAACATTGTTTTTCTCAAAGAGCTTACATCACAGGGAGAAAAAATATAAGTAACCATAACACAAGGCCACAAGACAAACTATAAATAAGTTTAAAATATATATATATTATAATATGATGGAAGCTATAAAAAATATTTTTATATCTGATAGAGGATGAGGAAAAGCTTCTGAGTAGTCTGGGCCTTAGTAAGTAAAAAATGAAATAAAAGGAAAAATAAACTACCAAGCAAAGTCAGGAGCTATCATTGAGTTTGTTTTTGGCTTGACCAATCTTAGAGGCAATAAAAATTATAAGCTTCAAAAGATATATTGGGGATATATTTGGGAGTTCTTTAACAGGTAAAGGCATTTGAACTTATTTCCATAGAAAATCAACAGAGATTAAAAGTTGTCTCAAGAGAAAGATAATTTTATGTAATTTATGTAGTAGTACTAAAGAAAAATATGTTATCTGAACTTCTCCCCCGTTATTGCTTCTTTTATATTCATATCAATTTATTTATTCAAATACTACTATACACTGAGACCTTCTATATGTCAGACACTGCATTAGTTCTTGAATATACTGTGGGAACAGTGGGAAAAAGCTCCCTTCCAACCTGGCTTCCAGAAAGGGTGATCATCTGAAGGTCATCAGAATGCCTGGCACTTCCAAAGTGCTTGCCCTTCCTCCACATTCGCAAACAATCACTAATGGCTGGAGAGAATATTTGCAAGGAAGCTACAAACATCTTTTTAGAGACTGTATTGCTTACCTTCCAGGTCTAAGCCCATTTGCCAAGTTCCATTTAGTAAGTCCAAGAAGTCCCAGCCTCCCAGATGCATTCTTTTTCACCTTGATTTGTCCTTCATTCTGCTCCACTTATCCTCTAATCTATTCCAATTCCACAACATCCCCCACCCTTCTGAGACTTATTTTATCAACCACCTACATCCTCAACCTCTTTTCTGAGAGTTCCGTTTGTCTTCCTTAACCTGGGTATGTCTAATGTAGTTTATCTCATGCAGTGTAGGCTGCATTTCCAAAAGTTTTATTCTGATTCTTCAAGGATTCATCCCCAATAAAGCACATTTTAGACTAATCACTTTGTGTCTTAGGTGTTGCTTCATATCCAGTCTTCATGTTCACTCCCATTCACTCATTCAACACTTGGAATCTGTCTTCCTTTCCGTTCCTGCTTTCATCATTCTTTATGACTTCAAACCACATGTGGATGATGTGTCCAGAAATGTGCCCCTCAACTCTTTGATCTTCTTAATTACAAACAACACTTCCTTCATACCATCTCAGCCCCAACCCCATGGTCACATCCTAAAATTTTATGATTGGCAAGGATATTGACTCAGAGAGCTCCACATTCCCACCTTCTGAACATACTTCCTATATTTCTGTGTTACTAGAGAAAGTGATACAGTGATTTAAAAATCCAACTCCATCAGCACAATTTCTTTATCACCCCTCATATCCTCACTTCTCTCCTTATCCACTTAGATTCCATGGTTCATTATAATATCCTTGCTAATGCTATTTATTCTTTTGCCTTACTCTCTCTTTACTACACTGACATGAAGAATCCCCAACCCTGAATCTGTAAGCATGTGCTTTCCCCATGTTTTACCAGAGCAGCTGAACATAGGCAGAAGAAATGCTGTTACTAACACTTTCAGAGATGGCCCTAGATGCTAGGACTATCTAAGCATTACATATATAAACTCATTTCATCTTTACAAAAACTTAAATACAGTCATTATTCCCATTTAACAGATGAGGAAATAGAATCACAAGAAAAATTAACATTTCCAAGATCACAAAGGTGTCTTATTACAGAGCTTGGATTTGAACTCACATGGTCTAACTCCAAACACGTCAACTCGCCCAGTACAATATCCAGTGCCTACTCAAAATACTGAGTATTAACACTATAGAAATCACTCACAATACAGAGATCCAGCAACGTCCAGCAATCCTAAATTTTTCCTGCTTTTCAACATCTCTAGATTTCAACTTCTCCTTTCTCCACTAACCTCTAGTACCCCTCACATCCCTCACTCTCAGATGATAAACTTCTTTATGGATCCTTGAGAAAATATAAATTATCAAGAAGAATTCTGACAATCACCACAAACACAACTGCATCTACTCTGTGCACAGAGCACCTATCTTCCTTCTTGTTGAAAAGAAAATACATTTGTTCTTTCAAAGATTAACCCTCCACATGTTCTCAGGATTTCATTCTGTCTTTTCCTCTCAAGGAATTTATTTGATTTACATTCTCTAAAATTTAGCACTTTAGAATAATAGCCAGTCATTTTAAATTTTAGTCATTCTAGTGGGTGTGAAGTGGTATCTCACCATGGTTTTAATTTACTTTTCCTTGATGACAAATTATGTTGAGCATATTTTCATATACCCATTGATCATTAGTATATCTTCTCTTAGGTCTCTTTCATTTTGTTTGTTTTTATTTATTTATTTTTATTTTATCTTTATTTAAGCTTCAAGAAATTGAGGCTTAAAGAGAGTAAATAACTTGCCCAAATGTAAATTGCTACAAAATTGCAGAGGAGAGATCTGAACTCAGGAAATAATCAAATATTTCTTGCTTACCTCCCCAAGATGTCTTAGGATTATCATATATGATAAATGTGTAAAAGTGTTTAGAAATTTGTAAATTTTCGTATTTTTCTCATTTGCTGCATAACTATGCTTTAGAGTTCATCATGTTCCATTCCAATGACAGTTTAAATTTTTCAGGTATATCAAGCATTTTTTTTTTCTTTTCATTTCATATAATTTCCTGATCCTTAATAGCAAGTCCTTCACACAATAAGGAATAAAATTATGATCAATTAATTTATGATCCAATTTTGAATGATGAATCTTATCTCTTTTATTTGTCCTGGAAATCATCAACAATTCCTTAATATTTTAGTGTTATATTTTTTCAATTAAAATAGTAAGACCATTGTTAGTTAAGATGGAAATATGATTTCCTGAGCCCCCATCTGTAGGGTCACTGACTTACTAAGCATAAGTCTCTGGCTAGTATAGAGTGTTATTTGCATCTAGGCAATATTAAAACAGGTACCTATTATCACATACAGGAAGACATGTCTTTTTTAGGGGGAAACATCCAAAAGCTACTACTTTACATTAAGAGTAGTCCCTATAATGACTGGCCCACATAAATAATTTTTATAACCAAACCATGTAGGCCTTCCCATTGCCAGAAGAGCTATAAAGATAAATTACTATACTTTTGTTTTTTGAAGAAAATGAAAGAAGATCATCAAGGACTCATGGCTGCACCCCTACTGGATCATGGAGATGATTGCACATATTTCTACCTAACTCCACATTTTTATATCGCCATGTTGGTAACTAGTACTTGGCCATGGTGGAAGTATTTACCCCATGAAAATCAGCAAATGCTTTAAATTAGGATTTTTTTTTTCTTAAAAAAAGTGTTTTTTTTTTATAAAGTAAATCTAAAGCATTTACTTTTCTACCACTGGTCAAAGGACTTGAAAATTGCATGAAAAAGAAAGAAAATACAATGGAATTTAAATGTCTTACTGTTTTATAATTAATGAATGCTTGAATACTTGTGTACATTATATAAATCAGAGAATTTTGACCAATTATTTCAGTTATCCATAGCATTGGTTAAGTATCTTTTAAAGAAATTTGACGAAACATTATTGATGTACAATTTATTGGCCATGATTCACATTTTAAATAGGAAAAGTAAGGTGATAATTGAAACAATGAAGCATGCTATTTTTTCTCTTAAAAACTATAATTATTTTATTTGTATTAATGACTGTTTTAAAATAGCTATATAACTACTTAAGAGCCACTTACTAATATTTTACAGAATATTATAAGTATAAAACAGATTTAGTGTATGATTTTGTATGTGGAAAATGAAAAGAATTGAAAGTAACTGGAAAACAATATAAATAAGTTCAAGAAGAAATTGAGCATGGATCTCCAATTATTTTATGCTCAGGACACTGCACCTTATGTTCAGAGAATGTAATAGGCCAGACAGCAATCCTGAGAAAATGGCTCATTAGGGGTCTCCAAAGGGAAATCACAGGATGCTAGGAAAATATTAGAGCTGTCTTAAATGATAGCTTTTATACTGAGGGAATTGAGATAAACTAAACTAAATTCAGACTGAAAAGCCAAAAGAAAAAGAAAATAAAACAACACACATGTAATTGGATGAGCAAGGAGAAAGTGTTTCAAATTGTTTATTTTGCTAAATAAAAAAATGAATGAATAATCATTATTTATATAAATTTGGCGTTACTATTATTTCTGAAAAACTCACTAGAGAAATAGTTTACTTAACAATACTAGAAAGGACTGTATGATGGTCCTGTTCCAACCTTTAATTTTCAAATTCTAAAATCCAAGGCTATATTTTTGAGGAGTTAAGTTACATTGGTAGAGATGTTTTCTGTGCTTAGAAATACTGAGCAACATTCAGTTTATAGAAACCATCACTATCATCATAGAGAAGAAATGAATATATAAAATTTATTAAAATCCTTCTGATTTAGACTGTTTAGATTAGAGGTAGAAGTAAAAATTTTGAAAGAGGTGGAGACAAAAAATTTGAATCACTGCAACATACTAGGAAAACAAATAAGACATTAAAAGGATCACTATAAACTTTTTCAGTAAGCATTGGGAATTCAATTTCCCAAGCTCAATAGTTACAAGAACAGTATTATTCTATAAACATTCTGAGAGGTCACTCCAATTGCTCTCCCACCCTGAATCTGGGCTTAACCACAAGATTTGCTTTGGCCAAGAAGATGTTAGCAGGTGATTCAAGCAGAGCCTTGCAAAAGCACTTGCATTCCTTCACTTGTATCCTACCACCACAACAGTTGCCTTGAGAATATTCCTGGGTTATTTTGTTGTAAAACAGGTGACATGTTGAGCAGAGCCAGTACCCATCAGGCATCTCATTGGAGGTCCAAAGCCATCTAGACCAGAACAACAACCCAGAAGAGCCTAGCCTTAATCATCAACCCACAGGCCTGTAGGATAAATAGATGCATATTGATTTTAGTCACTGACATTGGGGCAGCTTGTTATACAATCATGTATTATTGAGTCAATTAAGGCAATAAAAATCTGATAAACCAAATTGTCTTACACCTCTGTTATATGTTGTTTATTGGTTTGAAGATTATAGGATAAGTTTTTCTTTTTATATTTTTTCAAGGAATTTTCAGGTAACTAATGAAATTATGTGTCTTGTTTTCTAAATTCATTAAATTAATGAAACAAATTTACTGACAGATAAATTAATTTCCATATATAAATACATTTTATTAAATAATTAGCAAGTTATCATGGTTAACAGAACTGCAGTGATAATTAATGCTGTTTAAAACACTATTAACAGGCTGTTAAATTTATATGAAAGAATAAACACAATCATATTATTACTGGATGATGAAATTTCACAATGTTGCATATTCATTATTTTAAACTGAGTACAAGAAAACATGTAGCACTAATTGCATGCATATGGCAAGAAAGAAATGCAAGTATTTCAAGTAAATTATAGGAAAAAAAAATACATTTAAATTATATTGCCCATCTGAATTCCAACAGAACAATTCTGGTAAATATAATCTGAAAGATCATTTTCAAGCTCATTAAAAGAAATCAGACAATCAAAAGGAGTCAGCATAGCTATACAAAATTGGTGTTTTTGTCAGCATTAGCCAGAAAAACATAACAGAATGGATATTTATATATAAGTAATAAGAGATTTATTATAGGAATTTGTTCATGCAACTGTGAGGATAGGCAAATCTGAATTCCATTGGGTAGAGGCCAGAAGTTGGGAACTTGATGGTGAGGTTGAATTCTCCAGAAGAAGCCTCAAGTTGGGAACTCCAATGAAGGTGATGATGAAATTCCAAGGAGAATTTGGAAGGCTGGAGAAGAGAAATTATTCTTTTTGACTGCTGAAATCATCAGTTCTCCCTTTAAGGCCTTCACTGATTGGAACATCTCTGAAGGAAATCTCCTTTGTTAGTTGTAGATGCAATTAGCCACAGACACAATCAAGTGACTAATGACTTAAATCTGTCTATGAAATACTCTCACAGTCAGGCCAGTGCTTGCTTGACCAAACTGGACATTATAACCTAGCCAAGCTGACTCACAATTGGGTTCCTGTAGGCTAACTTCATTTTTTTTCTGGTAGAGAGAGACATTTTTTGGTAGTTCAGAGATAGTCTATTGCTTATTCAGCAACCGGCTTTCCATTAATGGCCATCACACCTTGCCATTGTCTTCTACAAAAGCATTTACTCATGGGCCCCTCTGTTAGTCATCAGAAGGAGTGCTGATACAAAGTAGCAGAAATCTGTTGGCTTTTATAAAGGGTATTTATTTGGAGTAAAAGCTTACAGTTACAAGGCCCTAAAGTGTCCAACTTTTCTCACCAAACTCTTTTGCCACGTATTGAAGCAAAATGGCAGGTGATGAGTGTTCAGCCTTCCTCCTTCCTCTTACAGTTCTGTGGGCCCAGCTTCTTCTGATCTCAGCTGTAAGCTGGAGGGCTTGTTTCTTTCCTGGCTCAGCTGCTCTAGGCTGGCATAGGCTGATGAGGCTGGCTCATCAGTCTTCCAGGGAGCTTGTTTCTCTCCAGGCTCAGCTGCTCTCATCTCTTTAGAAGATCAGCTGTAAATTATCAGGTGAATGGCTCATCTCTCTTCATGGGACATCTGCCATGCCTATGGAGCTGTCTCCCTTCCTCTGTGAATCTTCTCTGTGTGAGAGTCTGTTTTATCAGCCCACCAAGGGGGTGGGGACTCAACCCTGCACATTGCAATGATGTGATTGAATCAAAGCCCTAATCTTGATTTAATCAAGTAAATGTAAAGCCTTTGAATTTAAATTAATCAAAGGGTATCATGCCAGAGAACAGACCAGTTTACAAACATCAATAGCTCTTTTTGGAATTCATAAATAATATCAAACTGCCACAGTCCCATAGCACCTAAACTAATCCTGACCTTAGAGTCAACTACAATTGCTGTTTCCAAGTTCCCCTACTGAAAACATGTCCAAAAATTTGATTTTCCAGGGACAAACCTCCATATAGTATCCTATATTGTACAGATTAGAGTTCAGAATCAGGCTCAAGTGTATATGGGAATTTAGTAAATTATGTGTCATATATAATACATTGGATAAAAGATGAACTAGTCACTTAATAACTGTCACCATAGGTTATTACCTGAGAGAAAATGAAGGTTGGTACATTGTACACTTCTTAATAACTCTACTACCAAAGCACAACATATTTATGTATGGTTATGTATAATATCTATTTATCTATATCAGTCTGTATATGAGATATAAGTGTACTTTAAGATATATCAGAAATCATAGTATATAAAATAAAACTATAAAATTTTTATGAGATGCCATCTTAATGAAGAAAGAATTTAGAATTTATACAAGAAATGGCTTATGTATTTAATTACTTAAGAGAAAAGAATAAAACTCTCTATGGAAAAATTTACTATTTCCAAAGTGGATAAATACATATATTGGGAGAAAATTTGCAATACACATACCTTAGAATTGGTTAATATTTAACAAAAAAATAGCTCCTGAAATTAACATGAAGACAAAAACCCCATTCAATTAAAAACTGAAGAAGAAATACAAAAGGAAAATAAATATTATATTTCCATCCCTGACAAACTGCACATGACTGAGCTTTGTGCACCCTTTGGATATCTAATATTTGGTATCTAATATTACTAAGCGATCATAAGTCAAGGCCACCTTTTAAAATCAGCTTAGATTTTCTCTAACCCATATTTCATTCTTTAGAGAGAGATAAGATATTTATTTCTTCTCCTTTCAACTTGTCATGAATTACCAAAGTTCCAGCATGCCACATACCAGAACCCACCAGAAGATTGTTCTATAAACCCACAATTACTCCAATTAATAAAGAAATCCTTCAGGATTTCCAGGAAGATGGTGCAGTGTAAGGAGGCAGGGCTCAACTCTCTCACAAAAACAATGGAGAAAGGGCAAAAAGTTTTTGGAGAGAGCTGTTTTGGAGCTCTGCAGATCAAGAGAGTGCTGAGTTTCATCCAGGAAGGAGATGGAGAAAGAGGCCAAAGGAAAACCATGAATTACTTGCCCTTGTGGCTGGGAAAAGCACATGTACCCCATCCTCAGGGCAAACAGCTTCAGTAAAACCCCTGGCTCATTGTAGCCAACTGAGTGGTGAAAGAAGGTCCTCCTCTCTGGGAGGAAAAGAGGTCTGGCAGATGGAGGAGAGTGGCTTCTCTTCAGTGAGTTTTGGTCAGCTGAGCCTCCTTTGAATCTCAAAACAGAACCCAGCCAGCCCTGAAGTGGCCCTGGGGAGCAAGGAGGGGGGATCTGATCAGGCAAGTTGTCAAACCCACCCACCCTGGGAGACAGAGGAGCTAGGTCAGTGAGGAGGTAGAAGGAAACAGGCCCCTAGCCAGCCCAGGAGAGAAAGAAACCAGGAGAGATAGTCGATAAACTGTTAGAAGCCCAACTGCCTGGAAGGAAAAGAAGGTGGAGAGAACCAGATAAGCTTTCAGAAGCCTTCTAACCTGTGGAGTGGGTGTAGCCCAGTGGAGGAATGCTTGCCTCACATATACTAGGTCCCTGGTACAATTCCCAGTACCTCCTAAGAGAAGGGATCCAGTGAGTGATCCAGAAGGATGTCAGGCACTCAGCTGGCATCTTGTGACAGGAACTTATAGACTGAGATTTCTTTGCTTGATCTGTTATTTTAAATTTTTTATTATGTATTTTATTTTATTTTTTTATTCTTTATTTTGTTTTCTAAAACTGGGTACATTACCTGTGGAGGGTGGGCTGCAAGGTGATTAATTGATGAGCACCAGCAGCCTGAGACTATTCTTAGGGGCCTAAGAGGTTAGCCTGTTTTTCCTGAGTTGTTTTTTGTTTTTTGCTTTTTGTTTTTTCTCTTTCTTTGTTTCTCTTTTTCTTTTCCTTAGTTTTTGTCCTTAGTTGCTTTATTTCTTTTCTTTCTTTCATGTTTCCCTCTTCCATTGTTTTTCTTTCATTCTACCTTCTCTTGTGTGGTCTTCTATTTTTTTCCCTTCTCTCCTCATCTTACTGGTCTTTATGTTATTCTACTTTTTTCTTCTTTCATTTTTTTTTAATTCCACCTTTTTTTATTCTTAATCCTTAGTATTTTTACAATTTTTCACTCTTATTATTAATTTTTTTTCTTGGCTCTTTCATGGTTCCTTTCCTAACTTTATTCTTTTTCCCTTCTTCTCTCTTTCATTTTCTATGGTCTTAAAAATTTTTTTCAAGCCAACACAGACAAAAACAAGGATATAAAATAAGTAGAACCAAGTGTCAAACAGGAACCTTAACGCAAAAGAAAATAAAACCCT